>BPLR01021500.1:0-286573 GCA_021605095.1 Caerostris extrusa
CATGCATTATACCCAAACAGCATTTGAAGAATTTACAAGTCCTAGGAAGATCTCATTACAATTCAGAAAGAAGAGCTCATAGATTAATGTTAGAGCAAGTTCCCACATTGTCTCCTAAACATTCTTAAAAAGTAGGTGTTTTTTACAATGTAGTTCAAGATGTGTGTAAGTGATTTAGCGACAAGTTACAGTCTTGTGTCTGAAAACCACAACGAACTCTTTAACCCATTTGAATTTTTCTCTTGAAAATAAGTATAAAAAGCAGTTATATTACTTAGAATAATATGGAATGCAGTGCCGATTTTAAAATTTGTTATAATACTGAAATGTGAAATGTTGCGAATTTATGTGTAAATTTATTGATAAACAGTATATGTTATTAATATTCTGTCATAATTTTTACAAATTTTGTAGTTATAAATTAATTGTTTAAATTTATTATTATTTCCGCTTTTATATGCATACAATAGCATAAGGTATGTACTTGTTCAAGACTTATGGAATAATATAAAACATCATTATTTCCCATGCATTTATTTATTTTATTTTGAAAATATCATAGTGTATTTGTGAAAACACTGAAATACATTTACTGTAACTTTTGCCTACATCTGGTAGGCTAAAGGTTTGGAACTTTAGCAGATTATAGACCGCATTGTGGACACTTCCCTTAATCTAGAAAATTGGACACAAAATCAACTATGTCTTGAGAAGCCATTTTCCACTAAAAGTGTTTTTGCCATAATATCTGGACAAAACTTTGTATGGCAAAAAAGCAACCTCTTAAATTTAAAGAATAGAACGTAATAATTGTAGATGATGAAATAGGGTAGCCAGATTTATAAAAATCAAAAATAAACATTAAGAAGTTGAAGAAAATTTCAAGAATGAAATTTTAAAAAATTTTTAATGCTTTTCATAAAGTAAAAATACAAAATAATTAACTATGACACTAATCAAAAAAAAATTTTCTTTATCCCACATTGTTTTTAAATACATATTTATTTCCAGATACCACTATCTCAAAATTTATAAAATTATGATATGGAAAATGATCTTTTGCAAATTAAAATTTTAGCTTTATCCCATGGCCTGCATGGCCAGTTCTTCGTTAGTATATATTGTGCCAAAGAACAGGGGGCTCATTATTCGAGATCTTTTGTACTAGGCCCAAAATTATGTGATACATACGTTCTGCATAGCCTGGTAAAATATAGACAGAAAATTACTGTAATTAAAATGTAGTCTTTGTGGTTATAATTAATGAAGGTTGACTTTTTAATTTTCATGTTTTCTCCACTTCCCACAAACAATCTTTAACATGACATCTGTATACGAGACAGTTGAAAGAATTTTTTCTGATGTTTATCCAGCTGTACCATGTCTGTAAATATGAAATCGCTTCTACACCAACGTAGTTATAGATTTGAATATGTTGAATGTGTGGACAAGCATTGATTTCTGTAGTTACCATTTACAAAGCTGCAGAATTGCATTGAATGCTTGTGTATTTATTAAAAAATTGAAAGTGCAATTTTGAGGTTAGAAATAAAGAATGTGGAGGCAACCAAAATTTGAAGGCGAATTGCAAGTATTGTTGAATGAGGATGATACTGAAACACAACAACTCAAGATCAATTAAATGTGACACAAGAAGCTATTACGCAGCATTTGAAAGCCATGGGAAAATGTCCAAGACACATGAAAACTGAAAATGAAAGACAACATGTGGGTAGTGTTACTGTTTGCGTTATAGACAAAGAAAGTCTTCTTCTTCAACGACCAGTAATCACAGCAATGAAAAAGGATAGATATTTTTATAACCTGCATAAAAGATATTTGACAATAACCAAGGCAACGGCATGGACCTTGGAAGACAAAATTTATCTACCTTAGAACTGCAGGCTGGAGGTGGATTCAAAGGTTGAAGTGTTTCTGGTTCCTGGCTTTTCAAACAGTTATTTACGGCCTAATGCTCACTGATTAAACTATTGATTTGAACCAAGCTTTCGCAATGTAGAAAATGACCAGAAAAGCAACACAAAGTGATTTTGATTTCGTGTTTAGATAAGGCACCACTGGGCTGCACATGGGGTAAAGAACGCTTCCACGTAAGAATGATTTGAGGAAGCTTAGCCGGGAAATACTGGCATGTGGCTTACCCATCAAACTGCTTCCTCGTCGAAGTCCCACTCACTTGCTTGCATCGATCAAACAAGACCTGCTGAGCAGTGCCACTTTTCGCATTTGCATTGATCATTTGGATGAACTCAAGCTCAAAAACGCCATATTCACTTCCTTTTTTTTTTTTTTTTTTTTCAGAGACATCCACACAAAATTGTCAGTAAGGTGGTGATATAGGCAAAAATGTATCACATTTGAATGAAATATATTTCAACTGACTTAGCACAAGTACAGCTTTCATATATTCAAAAATTCCTGTTTCTAGTATTTACTCTTAGCCTTGGTATGCATACAGAATGTGGTCCCAGCACAAATGGGGGAATAGTTGCCATCTATGCAAAGCATTTCTCACAACGCAATACCGAAGACCAGTGGTGCCAATGGTTGGCTACTGCAATACTGAAACAGGAAGCAACATTTCCTACTATGCACCAATCTATGTTCGTGCTGAACTTGAAAATTGCTGACAGGTGCTACCCTGCGCTCAGCTGTGGGGTAAGTGCAGAATCACCAAAATCCTTTATTTTGCCTTCTGTGGCCTGGTCATTTTATGGTCACTTTAGCTCTATCACCTGTACACTCTCATTGCCACAACCACTTCTGTAGCTACATATCTCCATTGCCAAAATCTGGTTATTTCTTGTCCAGTATATTATTCAGTACTTACATGCTATGAGTATATATTTACTGCTTTTTTTTCATGCCAGTCAAACTTTTTCTTCACACGATAGCGCCAGCTTACGCCTAAGAAGCAGAGAGCCATTAGTACTGGCGGCCAACACTTTTTTGGAAGTTATCGGCCTCAGGTACATTCTCCATATGCAATAGGTTTCCTCTAATTCAGTTTGAAACATTTTCCAGTGCAATTTCATTTTTTAAAGCAACAAGACAAAGATATAAAACATCAATTAGAACTCATCCAAACTAATACTGTCTTGCCATTTTTAAAGAATCCATGGAGAAAATTAAATTCATTTAAAAATGACAACAATCTCCTGCATATATATATATGGTATAAGCGCACATGCACAGTATTTTATTATTTATTAGAAGTGATCTTTTCTGAAATTAACTTAAATTGATGTCCGGCAGCTAATTGTGGTGTTCTCCCACGCATATTGGCTGGGTAGCCTTCTCGAGTGGGATGTTCAAATGTCGACCAGCAAAAACCCCTTCCAGTGCGTGCCGCCTCTGGACGTATGAATTGAATCTCACCTCACCAGCGTGCTGTCACTGAAATGCCCAGCTCAGCTGCTGAGCTGGATCTCGCTTCTCTCTTTCACATCTACCTCCTCACTGCTAACCACGGTTTTTCTTCATTTTAGTTTTGTCTGCCACCCTGAACCTGTAAGCATTGATGTATGTTCTTTTCACCTCTGGATGGGCTGTTTCTTCTTTCCTATTAACCTTTTTTCATATTTCCACAACAATAACCATTTCAATTATTTTGTTAGTTTTGTTGTTAAAAAAAATCTTCTCTAAATTAGTTAACAAATGCATTAATTAATTTAAATATAGCCTTGGTTGATGGTCTCAGTTATTAATTTTTTAAAATTTTGCATATGATCTAAAAATTACCATCATGTAATCAAGAAATTACCTTATAGAGCTTTTATTATTGTAAAGCAGTTGTTAAAATATTGACTGTTCACTTATTTCAAGTAATTCTATATAAGTATACAGAATTTCAAACCTAGAACTTTCTCAATTTTTGAGTTTTCACATAACCATCATAGGACTATAATAATAGTGATATTTTTTTAACTTATATGATTTGCTTTTTCATTTGGCATATCATTTAAATGTTTATCATGTAATGTCATATTTTTACCAATACATTAAGTAATGGGCTGAATTAGTGATTAAAATGTCTTTTAAAAGTGATTATAAATGAAAAAACTGTTTTATAGTTCCTTATTTAAATGTCTATATACAGTGTTATTTAAATTTTACGATTAAAGCCCTAGGTTTTTGAGAGGAAATTTGTTTAGATAGATAATAAATTTGCTTACTTATAGCAATATTTTTGCTTTTTGGTCAAAGTACACTGGGTATGAAAGTTTGTAGGATGTTGTTATACATTGATGAAACTTGTATGCCTTATATGTGCTCTTTTATAATATATAGTTTGCACCATCTTAGATAATTCATTTTTTATACATTAAAGTCTATTTTTTTAATATTGCTTATATTTAATAAGTGAATATTAAGAAAAGATTAAAATTTGCCAGAAACTTAAAAATTCTAAAAAAAAATATTCGTGTCCACATTAAATTTGCTAAAAGCATTTTCATTTAAATTAGTGAGATTATTTCATTGTAAACTAAACTGTTTATGCTTTATTTTGAGAATAAAAATATAATTATTAACAACATTCTTTTACATAGCTACTCATATTGCAAAGAATTAAGCTAATCTTAAAAATATGTAAAGAGCATGTTTAAATTTATATGGTAGAAGCAGTTATTAAACCCTTTTATTAAATACGATATAAATTGCTATTTTAATTCAATAACTTTTAGTTTTTCTTTTCTAATATTATGCTTTGGTACCTATTGATTTAATATAATAATTTTTATAGGATATAAGCATTATCAGTGAACAAATGTATAGTAAAAAAATGTCTTTTAAGTGAGTGCAAATACTACATCTTTAAAATTGTAAAAAAAAAAAAAAAATACCTAGTTATATGAAAACTGCTTTTACAGCTATATGATTTCTGCAAAAGTCATTAAATATATTTTGCAACTTATTCTAAATCAATAATAAAGTAATACCATAAAATTATGCAATGAGTTTGAATAAAAATCTGGAGTCAGAGAATCCCCACTGGCTCGATTGTAGAAAGCATTATGAAACACAGTTGACTTATGGAGATCCATTCTAGTAGGATTATCAAGAAACTTTAATTTTCTTTTAAATAATTCTTTAAAATGGGTTCACCCTTTTGAAAAAAAATAGAGTATCACCATCTTTTGTTTTTATTTCATTTTAATACTGAGTTATGAATGTTGGCATGCAGCAAGTTCAAAATCTGAGAAAGAATACCCGACCTGGTATCAAGCCATGGGTTGCATTAATGAAATCATGTCCAAGCATTGCATTCCAGCTGATTATGAAGGATTCTTGTTACAAGTCTTTCAAGACACGTTTCATTTACTTCAGAATTTAACAAAGGACAACACAAAAAATGCAAGCAGAAATATCCTGGCTGAAGTGGATGATGTGTGAGATATGATTTTTTTTTTCGTTGTTGTGGAGAATTTTATTGTAAAACTGTGTAATCTAAAGGAAATATTAATTCAATACAATATACCTTTATATTGAAAATTTATTAAAAAAGGAACTTAGTAAAACCCACACAGGAATCAAATATTAAAAATAAAGTATGAATGTTTTATTCTCAAAACACATAGTTTTATACTTGAATTAGGCATGGTTGGTTTGTTTATTTATGCAGACTAATTATGAACAATCATGTAACTTCTCCAACAAAAAAAAAAAAACAAATGGGTGTTTAATATTTAGTTGTACATCTTATTGTTTTGAAATTCTCCATTTTGGACAGATGTGAAGTAAACTAATAGGAACAAATAAATACAATTTACTTTATTTTGTATCTTAATCTGTACTTTAATTTGAGTATTCTGTTCTACATGTTTACATATTATCGGAATTTTTTCCTTTCTCTTTTTTTAAATCATTTACTCTGTCTTTCAATGAATATTATAGGATGTATTATAAGTATTTAAAATTAGTTGAATTATTGTATTTTATCTTAAATAACCCAAATATGAATGATTATTTTGTAGTTTTAAACAAGATATAGTTTTTATTATTATTTATTATTATTATTAATCTTGTTTTTGTTTTAGAGTAAAACTAATTTTTTGCTTATGAGCAGAAATTAAATTTACTGTAACATTATGCAAATAATTTCATAAATAAATCTGAAACGTATGAACTTCAACACTGTTAAAATATTGGGAAATGAAGAGTAAAATAAAAAAAATCTCCTTTTTCAGTTATTTTTATTTGAAATAAGTTTATATTCTATTTAAATTATTAATGTGTTAATAAAACATATTGATTAATTTGTATTCTTTTTAGAGTTGGAGGCAAATCAGATTTTTAATTAATTTTGTCTTGAAATTTTTGGCAATCATTTAAATTATCTTTTAATAAAAATCACTTAGATAGCTCACATTGTTTCACAATATATATATATTTTTTTGTTACAAATAAATTAATGATATTTTCAGTTATGTTGAAAAGTTCACAGATTTCCTTATGCTTTTTGTAATTCATCACTTGAAAAGGTTTGAAAGCAATGCACAATTTCCCATACTAGAATTCTTAGCCTTGCTGTTCAAGTACACTTTTCAGCAGGTAAGTATTTCATTTAAATTTCGTGTCTCTTATTTTTAAAATTATGTACTCATTCTAATATACATTTTTTTTTTTTTTTTCAGCCTACTCTTGATGGTTTTTACTCTTGTCTGGATGTGTGGAATGTGTTTTTGGACTATTTAAGCTACAAGTTAAAGAATGAAAACAATAACTATGAAATGACCCTAAATAAGTGAGTAAAATATATTTTCATATTGCTATTATTTTTCAATTTCTTGATTTTATTGTTTTTCAGAATTTTAAAAATTTCTATACTTGCTTTAAAATAATTCTTTCTGACTATTAAGGGGAAGTTATTTCTTGATTTTATAAATTTAAACTTGTTGTTTATGCTTATTTTTCTGTTTCACCTTATTTGTTACATTAAATTTTTATTTTATTAATAATTTAAGGAACTACATCTTCAGTAAATAAAATAAACACAAAGGATTCTCAAATTCTTTATTTATGTACTTTTTAATTGTTTAATTTAAAATTCATGGATAAATTTTGAGGCTGTTGTATTATTATAGAACAACATTTTCACTTATGTAATTGTTAAAAATCGATATAGTATTCATTGTATTGAATATTATTTTTTGCTGATTACTTTTCTCTTTTGCAGATATAAAGACGTTTTATTAGCCTTGTCTCAAGAAATTCTCAGAAAATTGCAGTTCCGTTACAACCAATCTGATTTAGAAGAATTAGATGATGAAGATTTGAATGATGATGTAAATATTATTTTAATGATTTCAATTTAAATATATTATTTTTTAATATTTACTTTTTCTACAATTTTAAAGCATGCATGTATAAAAGTTATTTATCTACATTATTTCTTCGTCTTTAAAAAAAACATGAGCAGATAAAAGTAAATTTTAGGCAAGATGATGTATAAAAAATGTTAATCATTATATAATGTTATTTTAACATATTTTTTTAGTCTAAAAGTTCCTTTTGTCATAAATGCTTGTTTAAGTTCATTAACGGGTAATAACTATAACATATTGCTAACATATATTTTTAAGTTAGATAAAAAGTACTTGTTCAATTCATTTATTGGGTCACGACAAAGAAGTTAATAGTTCTTGTTGATTACTTTTTATATATTTCCTCTTTTTTTAATTTATCTGCAAGTTTTTTCTGTAATTTACATATTCATGTAATTTAAATACATAGAAAAACTATAACTTAGTTTATTATAATTTTAGAAATTAAATGTTTATTAATATGAATTTTAAAATATCTGAAAATTGTTTCTGTTTTTAGTGTTTTACAGAATGGCAATCATTTTTATGCCAGTGCCTGGAAATTGTTTCAAAAGTATCTGAACTTTTGCCTATTGAAATCTTCCATCTAGTTGTAAGTATAATTTAATTTCACTGCTTATGTTGTATCTTAAATTGTTACAATACTAATATGCTATGTGAATGATTCAAATTTCAGTTTTTTTTTTTTTTTTTTTTTTTTTTTTTTTTATTTATATTTATTTTTTTTTTAGTACTTACGTATTAACGGTACCTTGGCAACAGACTTGGCGGTTTTTAAGTGTCGCCAATCTAACAGCTACAGATTTGGCGGTTTTTAAGTGGCGGCAATATAACAGCTGCATATTTGCTGAGTTTTGACGCCATTTTGTAGTGCTGAAATTGTGTATTTGGGATTTGCCAGAAACAGAACAAGATGCAATTTTATTTTTCAGCAGCGAAATATTTTACCAAAACAACGAAAACGAAACTGGTTTGAGGGAAGCAGAATTTCATTTTGTACAGCTTTGAGATTCATATACTGCTGGTGCGAGGAGTTGACGTCGATTAAATTTTGTGAAATGCAACTTGATTTATCGGATAAAACTGTTATAGATTGGAACAATTGCATGAATTATGTGTCTTGGATATGGAGAATAAACCAAAAGAAGGTTGCATTGGGAAAATTGATGAAAGTTTGTTTGTTTGTTTAAAGTGTTCTGAATTTTGAAAGCGTTTTGATTTTAAATGAAATGTTTTGTATATTTTATTATTTGGAAAAAAATTTTTTGAAAGCGTTTTGATTTTAAATGAAGTATTTTATATATTTTATTATTTGGAACAAAAATTTTAAGTGCAGATTGGCGCCACTAAAAACCGCCAAATCTGTAACTGCGGGTGGCGCGTGTGCTCTTTATTGGCATAACTGTCGCCAAGGTACCGTATAATACGTAAGTACTTTTTTTTTTAAAAAAATGGTCTTTCACTGGTGTATCAAACACAATATGAATTACTCCAAATAAATTTTTCATTTGTAATTTATTTTTAGACATTTTGATTTTTGTAAATAATTTTTTTTTTTTTTTTTTATTATTTAAAGCCGAAAAGCTTACTTCTGTGTAAATTTAATGATAATTTTATTTAAAAATCATTGAAGTTGTGTTTTCATTGTTTGGCATATCACATATTAAAATATCCTAAAATTTTTATTTTATTAACTTATTCAGCACATAGATGTTTAAACGTAGCTTGTTCTTTTAATTTAAAAAAAAAGTCCTAACAAAGTTTATAATAATATTTTCTCCTTTCCTTTTTTATAATATATGTATGGCTTGCCTTTCAGTTTTCAATATTTGAGGAAAATCTCCGAATTTACTTTGATCTGGAACAATTTCTGAAACCTTCGTTGAACAACAGTCCTCTTGAATTAAATGTATGTGGAGAGAATGAGTGCAGGCGCCTGCATTGCAGCCTGAGAGATCTCTCCTCTATGCTTCAAGCTCTGGGTCGATTGGTAGTTTACATGAGTGGAGAACATTTTCCAAGCAGAAAGTTAAATGCACAGGAAACACTTGAAAAGTAATTTTTTATTTATATCTATCTATATATATATATTCTTGTCTCAATTGCATTTGAATATTTTATAAGAATAGGGTTGCACAAAAGAGTATGTAGGATGTTTCAAAAATATCTTGTCAGATCTTAAAGAGCAATAGAGAAATATTTTTTAAGCATTATATATCTAAAAATGTCAAATCCTTTTAAGCATTGGTATATGATGTAGTAACTGAAAAACACAAATTTGAATCCCATTTTCATACCATTCTTTCTAAAGAGCTATCTAAAATACACTGCTTATCAAAAAAAAAAAAATTAACATTCATAAGGAGTGACACAACATGGGACAGAAAAACAATTAAAAGGAATTTATAACATTCTGGGAGGATAACAAAGCTATGTGGTTATGCCTTTCCTTGCTGACCAAGATCAGACTTTATTTGCTATTCATCACTTTCCTTACTGACATTAGGAGTGATGTGGAGATAAAATATTAAAATTTGGTAAAAGAAATATGTAAATGTTCAATAACATTGGAAATATTTATTTTTATATGAAAATATGTGTTAAGATATTGTTTCTTCTAGGGTCTGATAAATTGCAACCACAAATTTTTTTTTCACCAAAGTATAACATGAAATGAAATTTATCAATGCCATAAAATTATATAAAGTGAGACATTTTCTCAAAAGAAAAAAAGATAGGCATTAGAAAACTTTAAAAAAAATAGTTAAAATTTCAATTTGTTCAATGATATATTATTTAAAAAACTATTAATTTGAAAAAATATTCTTTTTGTAATAGTTTAATATTAATTGTATGCTTTTTCTTTGATGTTTTTATTTTTCAAATCAATTATTTTTAACTATTTTTTCTTTCTTATGTTTTTAATTATTTTCTTGTGCATATAATGTGGATTTATATTTTATATTTAATGAGTTTCATACTTTATTTGTTCATTAAATTGTAATTTTTTAAATTTTTATTTCATTTGTATGAATTGATTATAGGTTTGTTATTACTCAGTGGAAAAAAATTAATCGTTTCTTCTTGTGTTTTTTGAAAACTAATGAATTTTAAAAAAAAAAAAGTTATAAAATCTTTATATTTGTGTATAATAAATAATTTTATTAAATACCTATTTGAAACATCATAAAATTAAAAAATGATGCCTTCATAGGAATGTAGCAATGTAATTTAGGTGTAATCTAATTTTATCATCTTTTTTAAAAAGAAAATTGATTGATTCTCTCTTGTATCTTTCTCCTGTAGGTTTATGTCATGCATTTGCCCATATAGTAATGTCGGCACAAGTTTTATGAAGTAAAAACTGCGGCTCCTTTAGTTTTGAAAGTTGACTTTATTGAAGTGTGTGAGTAATTCTTTGTTTACTTTACATTATTGATATGAAACAGAACCAAAATAATTGGAATAATTTTTAAATAAATATAATTACTTGCAGCCATGCTCAGATTCTAGCTACTTTAAAGGCTTTCTGCTACTGGCTCACACAATATGTTAAAGAAACCAAAGATGGAAATTCTGAAAGTTCCATTGAAAAGATTATTGCTGAAATAGCTATTGCAAATATTAAAAAAAGAAAGGTAATTTTAATACATTTCCTGATTTTTAAAAATTGAATTTTTGAGTTTGGATGATAAGAGTACCTAATATTTTCTCAAAGTTTGTGTGTGCTTGCTTACAACTGTGTGTGCGCAGCTTGTATGCGACCATGTGTGCGTGTGTGTGTGTGTCCACAATTTGCATCTAAAATTGGTAGGGATATTTCTAATACAAAGCTTAGATAAACTGAAAAAAATTTCAATATTCGTTCAAAAAAGACCCAATTAGGTGTTAAATTGGTAACTTTTCGGGATTAGCAAATTTGTCGTGGTTGATGTTATTTTTTAGACTGTTCTACTGCTTAAGGATGGATTGACATACAATAAATGTTGTTGTTGTTACTTATCCCACTTGGTAGACATCTAATCTAGACCAAGCCCACGAACCCGTATGGACTCATGGTTGAAGGGGGGAAGGGAAGCAGCTTCTGTTGTGATGGAGCACCCGTAAGGTAAGAGTCTGACTTTTGCTCGTAAGACTCTTACAGTCATAGGACCTACAGCTTAAAGTGGTTTAAAACCACTACAAACATCCATGGCTCCACCGGGACTCAAACCCCGAAACCTGTGGTACCGAGCCCAGAGTGCTAGCTACTCGACCATTCAGGCCCTTAAAATAAATAAAACACACTAATCATTGAATTGCAATCTAAAATTTTGTTTAATAATTAAGAAAAAATTTGAATTTCCATTTACAAAAAGATATATATATATCTCAGTTTTGCCTAGACTCTATACAATCTAAAGTATATTGCTAATTCCTGTAGATTGCTGTAGTTCAATTCAATGAATTCCCACTCTCCTGCCTCCAGATGTTCAAAAGTGGATAGACATTGGAGGGGAGTAATAAAATATTTATAGGGTTCATTCAGTTTTTAGAACGCATTTTTGATTGTTGAACTTCACACTGATTTTTATTGTTGAATTTGCAATGCTGCCTAAGAAAAGAAAACCAGTCAATTAACAACAAGAATTTACTTTAAGCGTAGAGCATCGCTTGGAAAAGTCTAAGAAGTAATAAGACTAATAAGTCGAGAATGGCCAATGCTGATGCTGAAAAGCAAAGATGTTGCCTTAAACAAATGTGAATTTAAATAAAAAGAGATAAGTTTTATTTTCTGAAGCCATGCAACATTATTTGCTAATATATAATAAAAAGTTTTATAATCTTATGGCACTTTCAGTATAAGAAGAAAAATAGTTATGATTATGTAAATGATAATATTTCTGCATAATATTCTTATTTGTTTTTCTAATTTTTGTATTCAATGATTGATAAATCAAAATTATGGATAATTCAACATTTTTTTTTTTTTAATATCCCTGAATTATAATTATGATTAATAATGTAACAGACAGGATATAATGACATTTGAATCTTTAAGATTAATCCTAAATGCCTTTTTTTTAAGCATAGTTATTAATTCATCATCTTAAAGTAAAAGTTTTTACATTACTATAATAATAATAATTAACTATAAGAAATATTTTACATAAATTTTCTTCTAAGTTGATATTTAATAAAAGATATAGAATAATTATAGGTAATTAATAATTATTAATTAAAACAGGAACAGTGGATTTGCTCCATTTTTTAGAAAGGCTGTGGAGAAATTCTTTTAAAATTTGTAATAAATTTAAGCATAATCACCTATGATTAATGATATTGAATGAAATAAATAGCATTTTCTTTCAAATTTTTAGTAAGGCTGAATGGGTAGTTCTTAGTTCATTTGTACACATTTGCAAAATTTTGGCTTGAAGTACAGAAAATTTCAGGGTTAATCATAATACCACTGTGGTATTTTTTAAATGTTATGCTATAAAAATATGTTTTGATTATAAACCAATGTTTTTTTTTTTGTAATAAATATTTGTGTTCCAGATTCCTGAAGGTCACCCATAGTGCTGCCCATCTTCTCATTTCACTGACAGCAACTGTCAGACCAATGTATTGTTTCAATTCATTCCAGTGCAGGAACTATTAGCATTGGTAGGAAGCTGGAATTAAAAGTTCTTGCCTATTGAGTAAGAATAGATTTTCTCTTAGATAACGTTTTTTATGCATACTAGTAATTTGTACCAATGTAAAGCTACTTCTAGAGGAATAATCAAAAAAAAAAAAAAATAGTGTAGTATCTTTTTTAAATAAAATTTACAATACTTATTTTACTATATCAGAAAAAAATAATTTACTCTTATTTTTTTCATAATAGTAGTTATTTTTATTTATGAACTGGTATTTAAGTTGCTTTAATTTTTCCCCTTAACTTATAGCAACTTCAGGTTTATCAACCAAGAATGTACAGTGTAATTTTCTAAAAATCTTTTTATTTTCATTAGATACATTATATTATATTAATAATTTTCTTTACTTTTATTTGATTTGAGTATACCAAGGATTATGTTCTGATAATTTTTGATTTTTTTGCCATTTTGAAATAAATATTCTTTTTAAAAAATGTAAATTGTTAGTGGAAAGATAAAAAAAATTTTTGATATGCGCTTTTGTAAATTTCAATACTACCAACGATCCCCTGCAATATATATGTTCAGCGTGTGTGTGTGAATAGGTGTCAATTGAATTTCAATACAAATGTTATCTAAAAAAAATTATTGTATTAATAAAATTATTAAATGCTTCTATTTAGTTTTTTAATTTTTTTCTCTCTTGATTACAGACCCAGATTGTTGTTTACAGATCCATGTCAAATGTGCTGGTGCTCCCTTGGAATAACGTAGCAGTCGACGCACAACAACTCTGGCCAATAAGATCCTCTCAACATGATCTTCTCATTCAATCTCTTTGTGAACCTCTCAGAACAGCATGCTCCAGACCTAATTTTTTTCAAGATAAATTGATCCAAGAGCGTTGTATGCATATTTACATGTATCATATTGTAGTAATTTTATGTTTAAGTTAGATTTGTGAAAGTCCAGTTTGTAATTAATAGACCAGTGGTTTACTAAAGTGTAGTTATCATAATAAAATTATCTGCAGAAGAAATTTAGGGGCTGTCATACCCACATTGCTAAAGATAAAAAATGAAGTAATCAAATATTTTGCAATCTGTATGTAGAATAATAACGTTCTACCCTAAAACTCTACATGCAATATATGCTTAATCATTTAGTTGTTAATTTAGATATTATTTTAAACTTAGTATTAGTCATTCTGCATTTCAAATTGAATTTTGTTTAGCATTTATTTAGTAAGATGTTTTTTATATACAAAATGACCAATCTTAATAATTGCATTAATTTAACTATTTGATGTATGTTCAAAAAGAGTTCCTTTTTTTAAGGGAATTTTTTAAAGCAGTGTTATATTAAATTTAATTATAATTTGAAAATACTTCATATTCAGTTAACAGTACTGAAAATAGCAACATAAAAATAAGTTATCAAAGGTATATATATATATATAGAGAGAGAGAGATGCTGGATGTTTTTTTATAAGTTAACTTAGAAATGTCTCTAATATATATATATATATATATATATTATTATTATATACATTTTAATTTAATGTATTAGATTTGATAGTTTCACTTAATTTGATTACTTTAATTTGTTCATTTTATTTTCCATTTCAAATTTTTTTTCTTCTAAAAATTTCTATCACAGTAGAATATTTTATTTTACATCCTCTGCAAGTAATGTTTTTAAAATTATCTTGAAATGCATTATTTTCTCTTTTAGCTAAACCAGATATTTTATGGGTTTTACAAGTGATGTGTGGTTTGATTGAAAATGTTTCTGATGGATCTACTAGAACCAAGCAAGTTTTCTATAAATCTCTACAATCAACTATTTCCTTTGTAGAATCACTCTTCCATTTATATTTACAACATTCTGGTATGACATTTTTTGAATTTTTATTTATTTCTCACCAATAGATATGATCTCCGTTGCCTAATTTCTTCAAATAATTTTATTTAGTAAGCAATTAAGGAAAATATATTCAGTATATTATTAAATTCAAAATTTCATTATTTAAGACAATATATTATAATTTACTAACCAATAATTAAATTAGGGACATTTCAATATCCCGAATGATGAGAGTTATAATATGACAACAAAATTAAATGATCAAATTTTAAGAAAAATGATAGATAAAATTTTATAAGAAGTCTTGTTTCATAAAATGAGCTTCAAAGTAATACATTTCTTCATGCACAACATGACATAAGTAACCAGTAATAATGACTGTTGTTTTACATTAATCAAAAAAAATATCAGTGTTATTTCTAAATATTAAGCTATTAAATAAATTTTACTAGAAAAACAAATATCCTAGATATTCCAATTGTTATGAATTCTCTGTAGTTAATGTGGAAAATAAACAAAAGTTTTGTATTAACTAAGAACAAAAGAAAGAGACTAACACTTCTACTGATATTTATTTGTAAAAAAAGCCATATTTTTCTGTTAATTTTCTAACATTCTGCAATTCAGAAACTTTCTTTCAGAAAAAATTAAAATTGCAAATTTTACATAGAATTATAGATTCATTATAAAGATCATTAAGTCGTATGCTACTCTGCAATGAATGCAATTCATAATGCCTTAAAATTCTTTTTTAATGCATCATAAAGGATTTAAGATATTATGAATTGTATTCATGTATATAGACATAATACAACATGTATTATGTCTTTTATAAAAAAAAAAATTTCCAGTGCTTGCATATTAATCTCTTGAAAGCATTTGATGGATCATAATAACTTTAGCATATATAAATATCAGGGGCCTAATGGCTGAGTGACTAGCACTGTGCCAGTGGTACCATGGGGTTTCAGATTAGGGTCCCAGCAGTGCCATGGATGTTCATAATCTAATTTAACCGTAGATCCCGGTCTAATATGACCATAGAGCATTGGGCATACCCTGTAAAAAGAATCACCTGCCAGCAGACAGACGGTCTTGGGCCACCATTGGGCTGTTTCGCCACTGATGATGATATATAAATATCAGGGATTAATCACTTATATTAACATTTCCTACTCAGACATTTTAACATGTTCTGCAGCATACACTTTCTAATATGAGTATTTTCTTCTTAACATTTGACAACGATAGCAATCAATTGCTGGTAATTACATATAAGTGCAGGGGGTTTTTGTGTATTTTTTGTACTGCATAAAAAGACAGACTTTAGCCCAAACTCTATTTTGATTTTGTATTCTTATGTATATACTAATGAAATAGTTGTGCTATTGGATTATATATCTACATAAACCAAATATTTTTGTTGTTTAGCCATTTTGTATATGCTGTGATATATCTATATTATAAGTTCTACTACTGTTATATGATATTCTACTTTTATTTTCTATTGTTTACAGTACTGAAAAACAAGATTCCATACTGAAATTTTCTCATTTTATTAAAATTCATCCTTTTTTTTCCTGTAATATTGCACCTACATTTGAAAATCATAACTATATAATTTGTCATTCTAAAATTCTTTCTTTTCTCATTTTAAAATTTCATTCTCTTCTACAAATTTGTTGTATTGACTTGAATATTAGACAAAGTAAAAAAAAGGAATTAATATTCATAGGATTGTGATTTGAATTTTTATTTTCAGATGTCACTGAAAGTATTTTAGAATTTTACCTTTGCTCTTCTTCTCAGCTTTTCGGAATACAAAGTAGGCCATCCATTTGTGCAAAAAACTATGCAGAATTTCTTGACTTTATTTTTCATCGTAAGTAATATGTTTATATGTCAGTTCCTTTTTTTTTTTTTTTTTTTATTGTAACATACTTTTGCACTAAAAATTTTAATTATTGCCTTGTTATTTTAGAAATATAATTGTAATATTTGTACACATAGCATTGTAAATCATATATTTATAGTTTGCATTAAGATATGTAGAAACATAATTTGATGTATATAAAATAATTCTCTATGTCTATGATAAGATTGAAAAAATGAAACTCCTTTCAATTTCTTTTGTTCAAAAGCATATTTTTATTAATAATTTTATTCATTAATAAAAATATAGTTTTATTAATAGTAATATGAACTCAGATTTTTTTTTTTTTTCATTTTGTTGAATATTATGTTATTTCTGTCTTTCTGTAAAAATAGTCTACTCTATTATATTAATATATGCATTTTTTTTATTGTTTAGAAATCAGGTAATGGAATTTACTTTAAATGAAAGTTCATCAGGTTGTAAAGTTATAGAAAAGTAAGTATTGTAATTTCATATTAATATTTTCACAAATCCAAATAAAATATTTTAAAAAAAATTAAAATATTTTTTTCAGTTAATTACCTCTAATATCTCTTTTTATAAGATATATTCATGTCTAAGACAACTCATTAGTGATAGTACTTGCTGTATATTGAAATTGTACTGCACATCAAATTAGTATGTGGTCTTTTTCATATAAATGTGTTACAACATAAAAATTAACAGATAAACGAAACAAATGAGCCATTAAAAAAATGTTTTAAAATAGTTTATTTACATTTTTTGTGAAAATTGACAATTATCTGTTACATATTTTTTTTAGATATTTTGATATTTTATGGAATTTTTTAATTACTTGGCTTATTAAATGCAGAAACAAATGAGGGAAATTTTTATTTTCATGAAAATGATATAGATCCGTTTTTTAATATTCAAACACGTAGCTTTAAGTGTAACATAAATGAATTTGACAGTGTCATAAAGAAGGGTTTGGGATTGAAATGAAATCAAATAAGACAAATTCTATGAAAGTCATAATGCTAAAATATTTTTAAAGTTACTAGATATGGAATGGTTGCTCCAAAAGTCTTTTGTGTACTAAAAACTTGTCTACAATATGACAATAGAATAAATAAATACAGTGGTTTCTTGATAATCATTAATCTATTGCAACTACCAAATAGAATGTATATCTAAATAATTAATTTGTTACCACACAAAAAATTACATATTTAACATTTATGGGGTTAAATAAAAATAATTTAAATGCTGCTTAATATTAAAATTAAATTAACCTTATTTAATTTTCTGTTTTCATAACCTTTTTTTTTTTTTTTTATATCCAAACAGGATGTATATCGAGTTAGACATATTCCTAATCGGGCATATACCACTCTATATAATACAATTTTAGGGAGAAAAAGATTTCTTAGCCTTTGTATAAATAAACACCTTTTTCAAAGTATTTTATCCATCACTTATGATTGTAAATTCAGGTAATTAATTCCTTTTAGAGAACATCTGTTCTATAAAAATTTAAAAAGTCATCATTTTTGTTCTTATGTTTAGCATTATTATCGTCCATTTCCATAAATGCGATTTAAATTGCATTGCATTTTAAAAGCTTTCTTTTTAAATAATCCATCCTAAAGTGATTAGCATTTTGAATTTCCTTAGAGTTCTTTTCAGATTTAAATATCAGACTACATTTCAGTATTTATTGATGAAGTTAGTGGCAAATTTAGGTTTATTTTTATATCAGCTATTTCATCTCATTTTGTATTTTATGAATTTATGAAATATGATTTTTTTTTTTTAAACTATATATAGACTTCTGCAGCTGTTGCAACAAGTTGTTCAAGAACCTAGCTCTCACTTTAAAGCATTCCTTCCCAGTACAATAGAATTGTGCTTAGGCCAAATATATCCATTTATTGCAGAGGTATCATTATTTTTTATTTCTTATTTAATTAATTGTAAACTATTAATTAATCAACCATTTATTAATAATAATCACATTCAAATCAACTTAAGAGGAAAAAACTAGAAGTTCTTAAGAAATTTATATTTTAGAATTAGTTTAGCACTAAGTTCATTAATATAATGTTTAATGAAAATGATTCAGCAAAGAAGATTTTTAATAATTTAAATTTGTATTTAATAAAATTTACTAAAGAATCTATAATTAGTGTTTGTGAATCAATTTATGTATGTTAAATTATTAAAAGTTAATAATTTAACATGCATAAATTGAGCAAAGCAATTAAGTTATTTACTTAAATTGATTTGCTATGTTATTGAATGTTGTATAATTGTAATATTTTGTTTAATAAGCAACTTCATAACTGTATATAGACTGCTAGCAGAGCCATTTTAAAGCTTTTTTTTTAAATGTTGTAACTTTATTGGTCATTTTGTTCAACTATTTTCAATAAGTATAAGTAGGTTAGTTGTACTTATAGATACATACAAAACATCAATTCTTTTCATTGATAAATAAGTGAAAAAATATTTATGTATTATAAGCAATTGTTAAGCATTTAGGAATTATATCACTGCCATTTTAATGGAAATCTTTGATTTCATAATCAAAAATGTTTTTAAATAAGTAAGTTTGATACTTTTTCACTTTAATTTGGCTTGGTTAACCAAAGAAACATACCTCACCGATAAATTTAACTGTTCTCAGACATTACATATGTGTGTGTTGAAATTTGATTTTGTATATTTCTCACTATTAATCAATAATTAACTTTCATTTTTGAGAACTTAAACTTAATGTTTTCAATTTTATTGCAGAGACCTTCCTCAGAAGTAAAACCTCCTTTATTTGAATTGCTTCATAACATTCTCCTTCATAATTATCGATATTTTTTTAAAGTCAACGTAGTCAATAGTCTAGGAGAATCGGGGAATGAGAAGATAGAAAATGAACAGCATTTTACTAAAATCATGGAAGTAAGTTTTGTTGCCAGTTATATGAATGATTTTGTTTGTATTAAATTAAGCATAATAAGTAATTGATTAGCTATAATTATCAATATAAGTTTCTAAATTTTATAGTTCAATTGCGAGGGTATGTAAAACATTTTATGTAATGTATTTGAAAAGTAACTATGGATTAGTTATATTTAAGGAATAATAAAAGGAAAAACACTGCAATAGTAAATTAAATATATATAGGAGCGAGGGTATACATTCAGAAATAAAAGACAGTTTTGATTTCGGAAGATGGCTTTTTCAGTAATTAACCTGAATTAGAAGAATCTGTTTTTTTTTCCCTTTTGTCAAAACACTAAATCTCAGATTTTGTAACATTTTATTATATATGCTGGTTTGAAGAGAAATTTATTATTATCATTTTTTTAATTTTCCCTAAAAATTCTCTTCCTGTCTTAGATAGCATTCCAATAATTTTAGACTAGAATTAAGTTACAATCTAAAACTATATTAAATTCATGGTTTTCTAAACTTTTATAAGTCAAAAATAATTTTACTATTACATCTTATTTTGTTATTGTGGCATTCAAAAAAATAAATACATGCTGTTTACATTATATTAATACCCGATTATGTTCTTATATTGTTTAATTGATTCTGATGTAATTGAACTGTTTTAGGCTTATGGGCAGTCCTTTCTGCAGCCAGACATTGTTCTCTTCAAGCAAAATCTATTTTCATTAGAAACATTAAATAACAAGTGGAAACTGTTTTATAAGGTAAATGTTTTCTTTTGTTAATTAATAAATACATAAGTTTTCTTTTAACCTTCTTTTTTTATGTATTATTAATAAATCTAACATAATTGAAAATGCATGTTGTTCTGTTAACCCCTTACCTGCTGAGGAAAACTTACGAGATGCGCCTCCCCAGTGCCACCGTTTTCATACAGGCGCGCGTAGTTATGATATATGATATAGGAAAAAAAAAGAGGTGCGTTTTGCAACATGAAACCTTTTACTTTCACAGAAAAATAAAATGTAAAAAAAAAAAAATTTTAATTTAAAGTATAGAATAACAGTGTAATAAAACAGATGTTAGAACTTATCTGCTGTGTGATATTTCCTAAAACAAGAATTCTTTATTGTTTCATATGTAAAATATGATAGGAGAAATAAGTATTTATTTAAATGTCTAAACTTGTTTTTATAAACCAAGTCACATAAACCAAAATCACATTCATTGCATTGATAGCTGGTTTCACGACGAAACAGAAGCAAAACCTGCGCAGCTATGACTCACCGTTTCAGAAACATCCCTTTTACCAGAAACCCTATCCCTTTTCTCTGAAATAATAAAATCCTTTTCAAACATTGTCAAGGTCATTTTGTGGCATTCCAAGACCGTGGGAGCAGTTTTCTTTATAGCAGCGCAATGCAAAGGATCCTACTCGGAAAGGCGTATATATACGCCGGCGGCAGTGAACGCATCGGTTGAGTGAGACGTATATATACGTCGGCGGCAGTTAAGGGGTTAAATTCCTATTAAGACAAGTTTGAGTTAGTTTCTGTATTGGATTAAAATTAGTTGATTTTAGCCACACATAAAATATTCTAATGATTGCTGAGGAGAAAAAACAATGTAAAATATATAATAATAATAAGATATATCATTTGTCGGGCAGTAACTACTTGTGAATTAATTTTAAATAAATACAATTAATTGAGGATAATTTTATGAATAATTCATTACTAAAAAAATATCATCCCTTTCAAATTAATAGCATGTTAAAATTGGTTTTTGTAAAATTACTAAGGATATTTTTGTCATAATCTCAGAGTTTATAAGTTTGTGAGTTTTTTGTTGTTGATGTTAAGCCATATTTATATCTATGCCAGGCCACATGCAAGTCTTAGATTGGTCAAGCCTGATTTGAATTTATATAGTTATATATAGAAAGATGAGTTTTTTGTAACTGATCTATCCTTAAGATTCTCTTTTTTTAATTTAAGGAATAAATTGAATATAATTCCATTTTATCAACAAAAATAAGACCAATTTTGTATAAATATAACAATTTAATTATATTAAATTTATTTTGTGTCACCAGTCTGTGTAGAACATGTTTATTTTATTTTGGTATTCAAACAAAAAATTCTGGACTATTTTCGGCATATGATATGTTGAAAATAGCCCAGAAAATTTATATTAGTTTATTGTTTAAAAGATGGAAATATTTGCTTAGAAATTTTTTTTTTTTTTTTTTAAGTAATATTTGTTTAAATTCAAATTTCGTTTGCTTTTTTTTACATTATTTTTCAAGTTTCTTTTTGTATGTATGTTGTTGTATTGAAATTTATTTGTAAAATAATAAATTCTTCTCTTTGTTTTATAAGGGTTACTTCAAAAGTGTTATGCTTTTTCATTTTTTAAGCTTGCTGCTGAAGACTTTAATTTATAGGACTCATAATTTATTAAAAGAAGAAATTATAAGCACTATCTATAACATGGCTTTAGTAGATTTCAATTGCTTTTACACAGTATTTCTACAACAATTTCTTCAAAGCATGGAGAATTTAGATACAAATCAAAAGTCTTCACTGTTGAGGAATTTCAAACGTGACACTGTAAGTTTTGTTTTTCTTTTCTTTGTTTTTGTTTCAAATTCTGAAATATATAATTCACAATAGTTAGAAAAAATTAGTGCATGTTTAAATTTTTAAGGCAGTGTTCACCTTATTATAAACTGTTTGTAATATTGAATCAGTAAAATGATTAAAATAAGGTCATTCATTAATTTTTCAATTACATTATTTTTAATTTTTTTCATTAATATTTATAATAATGTATCGATTTTGTTTATTATATATGGATTTTATAAAAAGAATCTGAGCCTAATAGTAAATTGTTTTATTTTCTGTAAAAATTTCTTCATATGAAATCAAAATTTTTTTAATAGTTTTTGTGAATAGAAATAAAAAAATTTAATGTTAAAATTAAATTCTTGAAACTTCATAACAGTTCATGTAGCTATTTTAAGCTATTAACTTACTTTTAAAGCTATTTTAAGTTTATTTTCTTATAATAGTCTCTTTATATAAGAAATTATGTAAAAATATATATTTAATGTATAAATATATTTGTAGTAAATTTTAGAAAATGTTTTTTAACTAATTTATTTTAATTTCATGAAATTATTAATTAAAAAAATATTTAATTTTATTTTTTCTCTTGTGTATAATGTTATTAAATTGCTGCTTATATTTGTCAGGTAAATTAATTGCTTGAGATAATATTTGTGTATAATTCAATGTACAATTTTTTTCTTTTTATTTGTACTTAAAATTTTCATCCTATTTCAATAATTATGTATGTTTTCTACTTTTAGGATTTACATTCTTTTGCTGAAAGTATACAGCGATTTGTGAGTGACCTTCGATATTACTGTCTTTGTACAAATACATCTCTTTGATAGGTATGACAATTTTTATAAAAAAAAAAAAAAAAAAGTCTCATAAAAGGACTACAAACGCATAATGTGCTATTATTTCTGAAGCATTAATGATTGAATTTCATGCATATTTTTGTGTGTGTGAATTTTTATATTACCATAAAATTGAAATGTCATTGATGAAATCGCATATCATAAAATGTGTTGCTCATTAAAAGGTAGTGCATATATATATTTTTTTATCTTGACAAAGTTTTTATTAGATGCATAAAAACTCATTAAGCTATTATTTATTATGCATAAATTTATCTATTCTTTATTAATGAAAGTTTCAATTTATTTATTCGTACTATCACATTTTCCTTGTATGTAGCTTGTGTTTTCATAATTTTGTACTTTCTCCAGCATATTGTAGTTTTTTTTTTTTTTGCATAAGTTGGTCTAGTCAAATTTGAACTAGAGAATTATAAAAAAAAATTTTCATTTTTATCAATTATAAAAATAGTAATTGATTTTATTATTATTAATATAAAAACTGTTTACTTTTGATCCTCTGTTTTCAAACTTGGTAATTTTGTAATAGCATTTATTTACGAATTATTCATAAAATCTATAATGGAAATAAATAAAACTCTGGATAATCAAGAATTCTGAGGAAACCAATATTTTAAATTTGTAAAAGAGCAGTAAATATAAAATTGTAATCATTATTAAAAAGTAATATGTATGTTTTTATTTTAATTTGATAAACATTATTTTGTAATGCTGAGATAAATATAATTTAGAATGATCTGAAGTTTGCTTGCATTTAATTCATATATGTGTGTTTTTCCTTTTATTATTATTTATTTTGTGCAATGGAGTGTTGTGTTCCTGCAGCGTTAGGTATTTTATTTTCCATATAACCTACAGCATTTCTTGTCAAGGTTGGCTAAGTATTAATTAGTACTTTTTTAATGGCATACTGGTTTTATATAGTACATCTTTAATTTAGGTAATGCAATTTAGATTAATTCATTAAAATAAACTATATAAAGACTGAAATTGTTCAAAAATTGCTTTTGGTGAATGGATTTTATTAAATGGAATGTAAAAATTTCAACAGTTTTAATATTAATTTAAAATTTTTATTACATTTACTTTCAGTCTAAAATACCTTGAAACTAATATAAAAAAGTGTTAAAATATTAATTTTTTTTTATAATTTTCAACAGCATTAATTTTATAAGAAGTTCTAACCAATGAAATTAGCTATGGATGTACATTTTTTTTTTTTTTTTTCTAAATAAATATGTCATTATTCCTGATACTTCACTCATTAACCATCAGCAGAGATACCAACAACTATGGATTCGCCATTTTTTATGGAAATTAATTAAAGTTTGTTATTATGTACAGAAACAGAATGTTATCTAGAGAATTATGGAAATTGTAAAAAAAAAATTGTGTTGATTTTAAGAAAAGTAGATTTCATGAACAAAATTTCATAACAATTTTTTCTTTTATAATTATTTAGCTAATAGCATTCAACTATATACACAAATAAATGTATTGCATTGTTTCTTTATCAAAAGGAACTGATAGTCTGCAATTTTTTAAATGAGAATAGAGTTAATTGGAAATGTCTCATTTGAAAGTGGCATCTCTGTTGTTTTGGAATATTCTAAATTTAACTAAAAAAATATTTAAGATAGTTGTAAATGTCACTTGAAAGTGAAAAAGTGGGACCATCAAAGTGAGAAATTTTTTTTTTTAAGTTCCTTGTGTATATAAAACTGTAAATAATGTAAATACGCTAAATTAATGTTGTGTACAGTTTTTTATGTTTTTGCAAATAAAGTTTTTGGAACAGCGTGTTTTCTGTTTGATTATTGCTGATTTAATGCCTAAACAAATAATAAATAGATCTTTTAGGAGCAAAATCAAAACACTATCTATTTATATATGCCAGTATTTATTTAATTTTTGAAATAGCATTTATTATTCGTTAAATTTTGATACACAATCTGAAAATTCTCCTTCACTTTGGCCAATTGGCTGGCCTTATCACAGGCTTCAAGTTTGAATCCTGGTAGTGGCATGGATGTGTGTTTGGTCCGGAATCCATGTTAAACTGTAGATCTCGGTTTAATTAGCCTAAAGTGTGCACAAAAGTGATTGTAGAGCTACAAAAAAAGACTTCAATAGAATAAATGTATGTTAATTGTTCAGCAGCACCTACATTATTATTTTTGACAAACACAATGCGTGTCAGCTGAAGACAACTTCTATTTATTAATTTGTTTACATCACTTTGGATTATTCATTTAAAACAATTTATGAGTTTCGGACATCGAAAAGTATTCAAGTTCCTCATTCAGTTGTTACAATATAGTTATGCACAAATGTTATTTTTAGTGTGCTTGTTATAAAAGCATTTAAACTCAAGTATGGAACTTATTATTTAGAAGGAAAAAATAAGTGAAAAAGGAACCATTTTGATGTTAAATTATTTATTATTATTTTTAAAAAGTGCTAGAAATAGGATTATATAAATAAAAGTAAGTCTTTTACCAAGAAAAATTAAATTCATAAATTAGTCAACTGTGAATAACTTTGAACTTAGCATTCTGAATACCCTGAACAATCATTGCTGTTAGAAAATAAACTGACAGTCAGTTGCTTGAAAACAACTAAAGGCCTTTGAAGGAAATCTTCATGTTGAAAAATAGGTTGGTGAGCATACAACAATTTTTTACTTGTATAAGAATTTATATACAGCAATATCTGACAAAGTCTGTATGATTGATACTAGATTCCTCGAATTCTCTCTGGAATCAGACTATTAAAGGAATATACAAATACTTCTATGTTAATAAGTCTTTCATTACCCAGGTGATTAGTATTCAATTCTATTGCATTGACGAAATTTAACTTTGAAAAGAATTAGCCATCCAATTTCCATTATGTTATTAGTTACATTAGCAAAATGAATTGATAATCTTTAAATGAAAAATTTTGTTACACATACTTTCTTATTTGAACAAAACAACACTAGGAGATTTCTTGCTGCATTATTAAAAATTCCAACATTTTTGTAAATGCACAAGCATTGGTCATTTGAAATCCCTTTCTGCATTTTCACTAAAAACAGTGTTTAAACAAACAACACTAGGAGATTTCTTGCTGCATTATTAAAAATTCCAACATTTTCCTCAGAGTAAATGCACAAGCATTGGTCTTAATTTGAAATCCCTTTCTGCATTTTCACCTAAAAACAGTGTTTTTGAAACTTCATATCCATGGAAAAACTTTTATTGCTGGCTACAAAAGTGCATAATTTTTTCATTCATATTCTCTTTCATCTATGTTAATATTTATTCTTTTTTGTATGATTTCACTCAATTCCTTCTGGAAATTTTAATGCAGCCCTAATTACCTGTCCTAGCAGATTCACCAACAATATGAACATTGTAATTTGTTGTTTAAAAAAAAAAACTGCTCAATACTTACTACAGTTTTTTACCTGGTGCCTGACCTTTTTTTTTTTTTTTTTACGTTATTCATTTAAGTTGTAGTCAAATAGATATTCGAGTCATTATGCAGAACTTGCTTTTGATTTAAGTCTTCATTTTGTAGTAATAACCATAATAGTTGTTCTATATTTACCATTAGAATACTAATTTCAATCATTTTTTTGTAATAAGTTGTAGTCGTATAATAACGTTCAATTTGATAATTTGCCCATTCTTTTTTCGCATCTTATTTTAGCAAAGGATGCATTTTTTTCTGAAGTTTGATTATATAGCTTTTGTTCTAAAATATGCTATTTACATTTCTTGGTGATTAAAATGTTACTTTCAGTTTCATAGTACAATTAAAATTTAATTGCCACATGCCAATTGTGTTGAAATTTGTGTTGAAAACGAATGCATCACAGTTCATTGGTGGTGGTTTATAACCACTGCTTACTCGTAATGCACACATTAAGACTTTGAAAGGGGACAATCAAAATTTATGATAAATTTACATTCTCACTGAGTCTAAATGCAATGAGGATTGTGCGAAAATTTAAAATAGTGTAAAAAGCGTTTTTAAATATAAAACAGGACTCTGTGATGTATTGTTGTATTTGATAGAAAATATAACTGTAATAAAAAAATTGTTTAGCTAGAGGATAATTAAAATACGGGTTTAGCAAAATTCTGTAACAAATATGTATTTAACCTTACTATGAAAATATTTAAATACAGTGTAACACAAGCTTAACATGCAATTTTTTTTAAGAAGTCATCACATTTACAAACAAAAACATTTTTTTTAATACGCTTTTTAATTAGTTTCACCTGTATGTATGTAAGTGACACTTTGGGCTCGATTTTGCCCTACTTTAAGCGATCAGATTTAATTTTAAACCTTGTAGACTTATCAAGGACCGACGACAATAAAATATTTTGATAAGTTTATTATCTCATCATGATTAGGATCGCCAGGATCAGTGATTAAAAACACACAGCCTTTGAAAAGTCATCTTGATTGGCGCATCACTTTTTACCCTGGAGATCTGTTTCTCCTCATACACACTATTTAAGCTGCAAAGAAACAATTACAGACATCTTTCAGAACGAAAACAGTTCATTCTTTTTAATACGCTTTTATATTAGTTTCACCTGTATTGATTGTTTGTTTGTAACTGACTCTTTGAGCTCGATTTTACCCTACTTTAAGCGATCAGATTTAATTTAAACGTTGTAGACTTATGAAGGACCGACGACACTAAAATAGTTTGATAAGTTTATTATCGCATCATGATTAAGATCGCCAGGATTAGAGATTTTATTTTAACTTATGAAGAGCAATTTAACCCATGTAGAAGAAAATATTCAGTAAAGACATTCAAACCTACGTGGGACAACGGATAACGCGCCTGACTACGGATCAGGAGATTCTGTGTTAGAACCCTGGCTGGCTCGACATTTTAGCCTTTGTTTTGCTCACAATTAAATTATTGTAAGAACTATAGTTCCAGTCCTCCATACCGGGACCTAATTTAAATGTTATAGTTTAAAAACACGTTTTTAGAGTTAATCAAAGTAAAAAATAAATTAATAGTTTAAAAAAAGCACGCTTTTAGAGTTAATCAAACTAAAAGTAAAATATAATTGTTAACATAAGAATAAAATTACTGACGAGAAAATGAATGTCACTGTTCTAAAAGCGTGGGGGTGCTTTGTATGACATTTTTAAACTAACTCTGCTTTTCGGAATGAAACTAGTGAAAAATTATAACGATTGATATCGAGCACCCCCACACTTTTAGAACAGTGACATTCATTTTCTCGTTAGTAATTTTATTCTTATGTTAACAATTATATTTTACTTTTAGTTTGATTAACTCTAAAAGCGTGTTTTTTAGTTTTTTTTAAACTATTAATTTATTTCTACGTACAATTGCTAATACTCTTGATTATTTATTGAATATAACCAACCATTTAAAAATTAAGGCTTTCAATAACTATGATCTTGTAAGTTTACCTTTTTTTTTATTTAATTACCATGGCAGCAACATAAAATAATAGTCTATCATTTTATATGTTTTTAACTAGTTATTTAAAATACTCTAAAATAATAATTTATACTATATTATAGTTTAATACTGTGAGATTTCGTAATACTTCTTATTTTATTTTCTTCCTTTTGAAACGATGAGTAAAGAACCCTCCCTTCCCCCATATTGAATGTTCTTTAACTGTTAACAGTAGCTTGAGGCATGTTGTCTCTGTTTCTTTTAATATACACTGGTGTCCAAAAAGTTAAGCATAATTGATAATTATGTGAATAAAGCAGGAACTGTAAATCAGAATGGCGGGAAACGGGTATGCGAGTGTAAAATGGTTATAAAATAAGAAAGCAAATCAAAAGAACGATAATAATTAATTTTATTATCCTAAGTAGCAGTTTGAAAGAAAACTGAGAATAGCAAGGGTTCACACTTTTAAAGAAAAATGAAAGAAAACATTAAATAAAATACTGATGCTGCAGTTTAATAAGGCGTTGGTCACCTCTGACAGCCAGGCACGCTCACACAGCGATTTACCCTACTTGCTATGAGATGATGAATGAGTTGTGGGCTCAAACGGTTCCAAGCTTCTTGGAGAGCTCTCTCTTCAGTTCTGTAACGGAGCTTGGTGGGTGCGAAAGGGCTGCAATTTGTCTTCCGAGCATATCCCATACATGCTCGATAGGATTTAAATCAGGGGAGTTCGCAGGCCACGACAAGCGCTGGATGTTTTTCCGTTTCAAGGAAGTCATCAACCAGCATCGATTGGTGACATGGCGCATTATCATCCATGAATATGAAGTCAGGACCGACAGCACCTCGAAACAAGCGAACATAAGGCTCAAGAACTTCGTCTCTGTATCTTTGACCTGTCACAGACCCCGTGTCAAAGAAATGGAGGTCTGTGCGGCCGTCCATCATGTTGCCTGCCCATACCATTACTCCCCTTGATGGAAAATGATGTCTTTCCGTTATGTTTCTTGGTTCAAAACGTGTTCCACGTTCTCTACATATCGTTACCCGACGAGAATCACTACTCAGACTAAACCGGGACTCGTCACTGAATATCACATTGGCCCCTCTCCCACACTCCAATGTTGATGTTTCAAACTAGCGCGTTTATGCGCAGACGTGAGGGGAATGCAAACTGCTGGTCTTCTGGCATACAGGCCAACATGATTGAGTCTCCTGTAAACAGTTTGTCTCGAAATTCGTATTCCTGTGGCGACTGTGAGCGCCAAACCAAAGTGCTCTGGCAGTATTGCCCCTCTGACGTCGCTCACTTATTACCAGATATTGGTCTTGGCTAGGGGTTGTGACTCTTGGTCGACCTGATACTGGTTGTCGGGTAACATCTCCCGTTCTTTGAAACCTCTGCCACAGTCTTGAGATCACAGACTGGTCCACATTCAAAATTCGAGACACTTCGGTTTGTGATCGTTTGATTCCAGCATTCCAACGATTCTTCCTTTCGCAAACATGTCCAATTGGCGTATTTGTGCCATCATTCACCTTGTTTGATGGTTAACAACGTTCCTTCGCATAGCAGTTGCACGAAACTTGTCTGAACTGCCTATGCTGCATGAATCGGTTTCTCTGCGTTCCGACATGCGCAGGACGTAGTCGACTGAAAAGTTTGCATAAACCCAATGTTTTCCTCTTCACACAATTAATATCCGCAAGAAATTTGGAATAATTTACGAATATTTACTCCATGTTTTTCGCATTTTACGATTTATGCTTAACTTTTGGACACCAGTGTATATTCCGACTGTTAAAGTATATTTGTATGGAAGCTTATTTGAATATATATTGTAAATAAATTATATGAAAATATTCAGCAAAAATCGTATATGCTATGAATGGCCAAAATGAATGAATGAATTACAAAATGGCCAAACATTTACTCGTTTGTATCTCTATCAGATAATACAGATTTTTAAAACCTTTTATTTATATCTGTTAAAAATAGTTTAAATGCTTCAGTTAAATTTTTTTCCTCTTTTAGATAACTGCATAAAGAAATTTCATATATACATTACATTGTAAAGCATGCTTTGTTAAAAGATATACCACAGGGTGGCCACTCTCCAAAGATGTCCAGGTAAAATTTAGAACAATTCCAGATCATTAGCATAAAAGCGGGACATCCTATAAGCTATTTTAAAAACCCTACAAATATGAAAATTATATATCAAAGGTTAATAACATTTATGCTTAAAATCTCGTGAATGTTTTTAAAACTTTCTACAAAAAATAAGATTACACTACTCAGTCAAAATTTTTACTAGAGGAAAGTTTCAAAAATGCTAACTAAGCTTGGTTATACATCAGGCTTAGTTAGCAAGTTACGGATAGACAGACGGTGAAAGCTACAATCAAATAACAGCGTCAAATGGCGATTCTAGAGAGGAAAAGAAAATATAATATTTGTCACAACTGAAACCTATATCTATCTAATTAGCCATGGTTCGACAAAAACGAGTCAAATGAACGTCATATAAGCGAAATTGTAAAACTTTCAAATTACGAATAAAATAATTATACTTTGCAACAAAATCAAATGAAGAAGTAACTAAAATTACAGTATTTACATCCCTATGGCCCCCTTTCTATACTAATTTTGATGCCTCCATTGCAGAGAGTTATGTAAAAAGTTTTTCAAGCTTAGTGTTTTGGAAGACAATGACTCTAATTTACAGAAAATTGGTGTAATGAAGAAAGAAATATTGTGTTATTATGTTATGTAAAAATACAGTTAAGTCTTCAATTTCGTTGGGATTATCATCAGTTATTTGATACTGAGCATAACTTCATACATCTCTGGTTTCGATATTCATCTACGCACAACGCAGTTGATTCCACCATTTAAAAATAGTTGTAGCTCTTAATGTCAAGCTTATTAGCCTCTTGCAAATCATTAAGCAGCATCCTTTACAACGGTGCGTTTTAATTATTCCAACTTGTACTGATCTTGCTTATCTTAATGTGTCTTTTTTTTTTCGGGGTCGGATAAGTGAAGGTAAAAACAAGACTTAACTGTATTTTTACATAACATAATAACGCAATATTTATTTCTCCATCGCATCAATTTTCTGTAAATTGGAGTCGTTGTCTTCCAAAATTTAAGGCTTGATAAATTTTTGCATACTCTCTGCAATAGAAACATCAAAATGAATATAGAAAGGGAGCCATAGGGGGTGTCACTTTGAAAATCAGTTAGAAATGGCTCAACCTTTGAAGTTAGAGATTTAAAAAAGTCTATCTTTGAACTTGAAAGTTTATCTTTCCTCCACTTTGAAATTAGAAGGAAATTCTTAGATGACTTAATACAGCAAACTGAGACTTACACCAAAGGAACGGCAAGCAACAATGGCTTAAATTATATATACATATTTGTGAATCCGTACTGCTAATAGCACAAGATAAATATACAATCTAAGTGATCACATTTTGTATGTAGGCACCTACAACAGCAACAGATTCCTACTTCGTTTGAATTAATCGTATTTTTTATGCCATAACGCACTGCCATCTGTTGTTGATTTCCACAAGTAATTGCTTGGGATAGATTCACCACAACATAAATCTGTAATCGGTCCGTTCTCTTGCCGAATCAATGAGGTCAACTCCAAATATTTCAGAAAGTATTATTCCACAATTTAGCAAAACAGCAAAATATATATATATATATATATTCCTCCATCAGGACACTACTCTATCTCTTCAGGGCACATCCTGCATGTGAATTACTCGATAGTTGTTTCCCAAACGATGAATAGATCGGGGAAGAACAATATCTTCACCTCAGCGATCGCCCAACATAATTCCATAAAAATAAATAAATAAATCCATTGGAATTATGTGAAACACATTGTTTCTCATATTTCCATTTTAAAGGAAATATACAATTAGAAATCATGTTATATCACAAATTAAAAAAAAAAAAAAAAAAAAAACACTTCGTGGGACATCAAGTGCAGAGACAGAATATTTCTTCGTGTTACTAAAGGAGCTTGCATAGACTTACGTGGAAAATAGCACAAAAAAGATTGTTAAGTTTCTTTAATATTTTGCTGGAAACTGTAATTCATTTCACCTTTTCATATTTTTGATATTAATGTTTAGAATAATAAAGATCTTTCTCACACACTCTGCATTTCAAACAAGTTTTATAAATATATTAAATATTCAAGAATTTAGTTCTGCGACAATAAGTAATCGAAATTTTGTGAACAGCTACTTCAGTATCGATTAAAATATATTTATTGAATGTTCAATAAGATGCTTCGTAATGTGCAGGAAAATCAACTTAAATGCCTGTCGCTTAAATTTCGTAATTGCAGACCAATTCGTTTCACGTTAGAGATTTTTGTAACGATTTAGGCATTCTCTGTGTATTAAATTTAAATGGAGAAAAAAAAAAAAAAAAAAAAAAAAGGAACTAGAATGGCATCATTTCAAATGTTTAATTTTCTCATTGTATTTTTTTTTTTTTTTTTTTTTTTTTTTTTTTAAACTGTATTCACTTAATTGATGGTTTTCAACGTTAGCCCGACTCGTGATCCAATAGCAAAGTGCGCAGCTGTAGGGGTGGAAGGCCGAAGTTCGAATCCGCTTGCGGTATTATTATAGGAACTGTTTTAAGAAACAAGGCGATTGTGACAATGTGTATAAAACTTTCTTACATTGATAGTCAGGTTGCCAGGTCGGAGTTTTCCGGATTTTTTCTCATATGACATGTTAATGCGTTCAGTTACTCTAAAAGTCCTCCTGCAATGCTCTGTCCTCCCTAATACCCGTCGGTGGACTGTTTATAGTATATGCGAGGCCGACCAATGTTCCACTGTCATCTTTCTATCTGGTAGGGGTGGGGTATGGAGAAACAGTTATGAGCATCTGATATTTTCCTTCCCTATGATTAAAGAAGAAAGTATCCTGCTACACTCCATTTGTTTTGTTTAAAAAATAATTGTAATTATATACAATTTCATATAAAATGAGCCCAAGTTTGATTTAAAGCGCGTTCTAACAACATACACATTTTTTTTTTAAATATTTTTCTTTTGAAATTCTTATAAAAATTGTTTAAAGATTTTTATCTTGATTTTTTTTTTTTATTAACTGATTTCGTAAATACATTACATCAAATAGAGCCCGTTTTTCAGAAATAGTAAGCAGTAAATTTAATACTTAAAATAACTATTGCTAATTAATGTATTTATGCATCAAAAAGTGATGAATTGCTCTTGTTCATTTATGTTGCTTGTAAAATATTCCTTACCACTTCTTCATAAAGAGTGTATGCAGACGACAAAAAGCGTTTTGAAAAAATTTTTTTTTTTCACTATTTCCTATTATTTCACATTAAAAGTTAATTTTTTATTAATAATATTGTTCATTTTTCTTTTTTGTACAGTATATTAAGTCATTAAAAAAATTAAATTTTTTTCATTTCTAATATGATGGACTTCAATTTAGATCATTAATATGAGCGAATAATGATGCTGATTCTTGGGGCTTTTTTTTTTGTGTTGTTGTTGTTAACATTGATGAGCCTCATGTTTTACTTAAATATACCAGGAGCAGCAGATCGGTGGATTATGAGGGGAGGACAATACCTTCAGGAGAACCTATAGGGACAACAGCCCCACATTAAAGAAAGCCCAGAAAACTACCATTAACCAGCCTGACTATCAATGTAAGATGCTTTATGCACATTGTTGCAATCACCATCGACTCTCTACGTTTCTAAAAGCAATAAGATAGTGTTAAGTTTTTTTTTGTGTTTAGTAATTTTTTTTTTTTTTTTTTCAGCAAGGGCGAATTTAACTGGAGTTTAAATTAGCCGGTATTATTAACTCCCTTTTATGTAAGTTTTTATCTACTAATTTGTATAAAGATGTCGAGTGCATGAACGCGAAGCGTTCATCTACTCAATGGTATGTGATGGCAGTTGGAAAGAAAAGTCATGATATATAGATAATAGTAATCGTATGAATTGAGAGAAAAAAAGAAGAAAGTAAGAAAAATGTAAATTATCGGTGATGAAAACGTAACAAGAAATTTATGATCAGTAAAGAGTACAGATCAATGGAGCAAAAGGCAGAGCAGGAAAGAATATGCGTTGGAGTAAAATATCTAAAAAGCGATAAGTGAGCAGGAAAGTATGATGGTTTGAGGCTTCGATTCCATTTAGAAGTAGAGAAAGGATACTTGTATTTTCCATTCAATTGCGTAAATATAATTTGCCTTGATGAGAGGGTTTTCGTGAGTAGCAATGGTATTGAAGAAATTTCTAAAAAGTTTTGTAATATAGTTGTCAACAGAATCAATTTTTAAATCTTGATGAATTGTAGAGTTGCGGACAAACCAGGATGCACCAGTGATAATACGAAGAAGTTTGTTTTGAATAATTTGTACAGATTTCTTGTTAGATTGTGCAGCTAGACCCCAGATTGGGGCAGCATTGGTAAGGATAGGCCTAAGAACTTGTTTGTAGAGAAGAAGTTTGTTTGACAAAGTTAATTTAGAAAATTTATTAATGAGTGGTAGAGTGAGATAAAAATTTTTCCAACATTTTTCTTTGATTTTTTGAATATGAGCTCGAAGCGTAAGTTTATTGTCTATAATTAAGCCAAGATATTTAATATTAGTTTCCCATTCAATTTGTTGATCAAAAAGGGAGAGATTAATATATGGTTGCCTGGCGTGTCCTTTTCGGAAAATGATAGCTTGAGATTTAGAGACATTAATTGCGATGCGCCATTTAGTTAGCCAATCCTCTAGGATATTCAGAAAATTTTGAAGAGTATTGATGATATTAAAGAATAGAAGCACCTTGGGCAAGAGCAGCAGAATCGTCAGCAAATAGGCAAGTGGAAATGTTAGTGCATTGAGGAAAGTCGTAGGTAAAGATATTGTAGAGAATAGGACTTAGCACGCTTCCTTCAGGTGTACCAACACTAATACGACCGATTTTGGAGAATTCAATATGAAGTTGAACTTGAAAGGTTCTATTTTTAAGATAATTTGTAATGATAAGTGTGATCCAAGTTGGAAATTGAAGTTTGATCATTTTTTAGATCAGTCCATTGTGCCACAGTCGATCGAAAGATTTTTGACATCTAGAAAGATACCTCCTGTAAAAATTTACAGTTATATCCTTCAGTGATGATATTGTTGACACGTAGAAGTTGATGACAAGTTGAGTGATGTTGACGGAATCCAAATTGTTCTGCTGGAATTATGGAATTTTTATCGCAAAAAGAAGTAATATGTTTCACTAAGAGTTTTTCGTAAAGTTTTCCTACACAGCTAAGGAGACTGATGGGCCGATAATTTTGAGGAAATTTCCTATCTTGGCCAGGTTTAGGGAACATGATGATATTTGCTTTTTTTCCAGATAGGAGGGAAGTAGTGATATTTAGTACAGCTATTGTAGATTTTTGCAAGATGAGTAATGGCATTAAGGGGGAGACACATTAAGGCTTTATTTGGAATGTTGTCAGGTCCAGAAGATTTTCGAATGTTGAGATTCTTGATTAAGTTAATTATGTCAGATGGAGAAAAAAGAATATTGTTATGATAATTTTGATGATCAGCTAGAAAGGAAGTTACTGTATCTTCAACATACTCAATTTGTGAGTAATCGCAAGGTTCAGTGTTTTCTTGAAAGGAGAGTTCAAGGTTTTCAGCAAAAGAGTTCGCTTTTATCAGAAGATGAGAATATAAGACCTGAGGATCCAACCAGTGGAGGAATTTTGGGATATTTTTTGGTAAAATGTTTGTTAATTTTGAAGAGAGAATTATCTTCTGGATTTAGGCCTAATAAAAATTCATTCCATCTGTCATTTTTTAATTTGTGAATCATTTGATTTATTTCTTTTTTAGCTTGTTGACGGATTGCTTGAACGGAGGAAACCTGGTATCTTGCCATAATTTTCGAATTCTGTTTTTTTCCGCAATTTTAGAGGTGATTTCAGTAGGAAGTTTTGGTGTGGTGTACTGAGTTCTTTAGATTTGCTAGCAAGGTTGATAGCAGAAGTAACAGCATAGTTGAATTTATCAATTATTTTGTCAATATCTTGAATATTGGAGATTACTGGATTACCAGGAATGCTTTGAGAGAGAATTTTAGTAAAAATATTCCAATTGGTAGTTGTGATTATGCTATTGAGGAAGGTCGTAAATGAATTATGAGAGACTTCTACTATCACAGGGTTATGATCACTGGAAAGATCGTTGATAGAAGAAGCAGGCCCGCCATTTAAATTTTTAAGAAGTGCGATGTCAAGAGTACTATTGCAAGGATTGTGAAGGCAGAAATATGTGGGATCATTAGGAGCAACAACATTGAATTCATTAAGATTTGTCCAATCGAAGAGAATAGAACCATTTATGTTGCTGCGTCCATTATTCCATGCAGGATGCTTAGAATTGAAGTCAGCAAGTAGAAGTACTTGTTGATTGGAGTTCGCTATTCTATCAAGTTCTTGTGTGAGGAATCTACCAATTGAAGGACGATAAATGCTAGCAACAGTAATTTTTAGTTTATTCTTGAGATTAATAACGATAGCAGAGTTTTCAAAGCTGGTTGTAGTAAAATTAATTTGATGATGATTAATATTTTTATGAATGCAGATAGCCGTGCCTCCTCCTCTGTGGGTAAGACGATCGGAGCGATATATGATATAATTTGGAATTTTGAAGGAATCGCCTGGCCGAAGATGTGTTTCTTGGAGAGCAATTACATGAGGTTTATTTTCAGATATAAAATTTTGTAATTCGTTAATTTTTCCTTTAAGACTATTGGAGTTCCAAGCCACGCATAAGATAGAATTATTGGTCGATCTGTTGAATGTTATTGACTGGTTGATTTTGAAGAGAAATTATTAAAACAGAAAGATTTGAAAGTACCCCAACTAATTGTTGCAGAATGAGTGAAATTGGACGCGTTTCCGTGGAAGCCTGCACAGTATTGGAAGAAGTAGTATGGTAAGAGGTCTGGGTAGGAAGAGTTGGAAAGTCATCTGAAGAAGGAGGAAGAGTATCTACCAGTTAATGAGTCATTTTTCTAAATCAATGATATAATTTTGCAAATTTTCCTGGATAGTGCAAGTTTTTCGGCCTTGCGTTAAGATTGCAGTGTCGTCAGCATACAGACTAATTTTGATATTGTTCTTTTTGTGGAATATCGTTGATAAAGATATTATAGAGGAAAGGAGCTAAAATATATGGTTGTCTGTAAGTTTTTATCAAGTTTACAGGTTTTGAAACAGTGAATATTTGTTGGAAGAAGAAGTTGGCAACACTGCTGCTGAAGTTTGTTGTTTGAAATTATTTATTTGAAAAAGGATATGCACATGTTAAATTGATTAGCTTACAAAAATCTCTAACTTGCAAATCAAGTTTTGGTATCTTGAGAAGAATATATAAAGTGGTAAGCGTATACTTTCTCTGTATTATTACTGTTATTTTAAGTGGAAAAAGTGAGGTCTAAGCAATATTTAATCAGATATATTTAAAAGTCTAATTTGCGGTGACATCTAAAATTCGTCTAAGTAATATTAAATAGACTAAAATATTTGAATGAACTGACATTGTCTTTACTCAAATATTTATCCAGTCTATACAATTGTTATATGTAAATGTTTGTACACGAGAATGCATTATTAATGGCATTAAATTAATCTTTTTTAATGTATTTAAAAGGTTTTCAATATGTATTTCTTTCTCTTTTTTTTTAGCAAAAACTTTTTTTTTTTTAAATATAAATATATATTATATCCCATAAATGAAAAATATATTTACATTGGCATGATATTTATGTGTAAAAGTATATATGAAATCTTAAATTTGTATATTTTTTTTTATTTAATATGACAAATTTATGCATTGTCCATTCTCCAAACAGTTTATATTTTAATAATAATTTAAAATAAAAATGTAACCTGTTGTACTTTTATTTTGAAGTTTTTAAAAATATACTAATATTACATGAAATAATGAGCATTATTAAATATTTTTTTTTAGAAGAATGAATAAAAAAAGTGTTAAAAAAAGATAAAGAGGAAGAAAGTTCCTATTTATTTCAGAAAGAATCAAGCTGCAGTTTCACAAATTTTGGCTACAGGTAAGAATAATTTACATATTTTCTGATTTTATTTCATTGACTTGCTTATTAAAATTCCTTGCTTATTTAAGAAATCTTTAATTTAAATATCTTTTTATACTCCAGTAATTTTAACTCTTATAAATATTTTAATAATATTACTAAAAGAAAACAAAATGCAAATGCATAATTTTATAGAAATTTTTAAAGGAAAAAAAAAATGCTTTTGAATCACCATCAAGATTTTTTTATTGGGCATAATTTCAGCAACTAGAAATGTAAAATTTGAAAAAAAAAAATGAAGGGAATAAATCTTTGTCAAAAAAAAAAAAAAAAAAAAAAATTATTAATCGATTTTATTATGAATGCAATTGTTGAATTGTTGCTAAAAAACGTTTTTAGTTGATAATTTTATTGGACAAATTAAAAAAATACCAACTAAAAAGGTTCTTCAGTAAGAATTCAACAGTGGCAGTCATAATAAAATGGATAGTTTTTGCATATCTTTACCTGATACTAGATCATTATTTCATTTGCTGTATATCAAATTTAGAAGAATAGCCTTTGCCATTTCATGCCCGTAAAAAGAATACGACTTTTCCTGAAATTATATTCCTCTCAATTTTCTCTTGTGTTTATATCTACTTTTTCTGAAACATATTAAGATTTGAGTGAAGTACAGTAGATTGCTTGATAAAATTCATCTAATAAAAATAATTAATTTAAATGTTTGGTTAAAAATTTTTTCAAAATCGTGTCTTATAACAAATTGAAGTATGTCATAAATTTTATTCTGTTTTACGCAGGCACTCAAAACTAACAACTGAACTAAAAAAACTAATATACTTAGCTTATCTTCGTCTGATAATAGCATATGCGAGTCCAGTCTGGGGCTCTACTGCAAAAAGCAATTTTCAAGTCTTGGAAAGATTGGAAAATAAAGTTATACGTATGATTGTTGATGCTCCCTGGTTCTTCCATAACAAGGAAATTAAATTTGTTCTTTCTATGCCTAGTTTTCGGGATTATGTGGCTAAAATTTCTAATAATTTCTACACATCTCTCAATAGTTCTGATAATTCTGTAATTACTGCTTTAAATAAAATTATGATATTTCTCTGCATACGTTTCGCAAGAGGCCACGCCATGTGCTAAACATTAATCAGTAGACTTGTTTTCTTTTTTAACTTCTATCTCAGGTCCTGGTAATTTTTGATTAGGTTTGCGTACCGAGTTTGTTTGTGTTTATTGTTTTTTGCTCCTGCGTGAGTGCTATGATGTGCTTCGGCTTCCGGTATTTTTGGTTTTCTTTTTTCTTTTGTACTTTTTGCTTTGTATATACTGTATTTGTATTTTAGTTTTTATTTTCTCTATATATTGTGCAATTTGTGTTAATTATCAATGGGCAGTGACCGACTGCCACTGTATATTATCTTTGCCATTTGGAGGTCTGGTCGCTTCGCGACCAAGGTACTCCGTTGATGTACCAGAATCAAGTAAAAAATTGAAGTATGTAGAGAAATTGCAGTCTGAAAATAATCCTGCTGATAGTTATGTATTTGTTCTGTAACCCTTAATCTGCTCATGTGTCACAATTTTCTTAATATCATTTAAAATTATTTGGTGAAGAACAATGCTACTAAAATAAATTGTATGTGTTTATATTTTCACCATATCTTAATATGTATTTTTATGTGTTTCATAAAGTTTTACACATTTCTATTATTGATTAATTGTTTAAGTTTTGTAATAAAAACTTATTTTTACCCTAAAAATCTATTGATATATGATTAATAATAGTGATATTTCATAACATATATCATTTCTATAATTAAAGTATCATTTTTGTTAGAAATGTGTGGGGTTTTTTTTTTTTTTTTTTTTTTTTTTTTTTTTGCATCTTCAAAACATATTCTAAATATGTTAAACATACATTTCAAACTTATTTTATTTATTGATAGAATATTCCGCTGATTTAAATAATATGAAAGTATATTAATTTTTTACTATGTATTATTTATTTTTCTATTCTTAAAAGATATTCTTAACAGTAATGTGTTAAATATAATTAAATATGTGTGATTATTTATTATTTTACTCTTATTAATATAAGAACTGATTGAAAATGTTTTAGCAATCGTTATTTAATTTTTCAAATTAATTTCAAATGAAGCTAAGATGCATCATACCAACATGTAAATGAAATTCTTCATTCTTAAAAAACTAAAGCTGTATATTACAAATTTGGCTAAGTGGCTTAAATTATTGAAATACTGTTTGATTTGGTATTTATAAAATAAAAAATATTAATTGTAAAATGGTATTAACTATCTTATACAAAGTAAGATTTGTAGTTTGTTAATATCAAATTATATTTCAGCTCATTATAAACGTCGTTTAAAAGAAATGAGAAGAGTTAACAAAGAACTTGCTCAGAGTCTTCATGATGTGCATCATCGAGTTGCTGATCAAGAAAGGGCCCTGGCAGAATTCAACAGAGAAAGCATTCAAATGATAGTAAGATTTATGTATTAAGACGCACATTACTATTGAAGTCAATATATATTGGGTTTCAAACTTTTGAAAAATCAACTAGCTTAATAGTATCAATATAGAATTAATTATCTTCATTACTTATTTTATGGTTTTCTTTCAAATGAGTATAAATTAAATGATATATATATATTCTCTTTATTGATTTAAATTACTTAATCTAACTTCTTTTAATATTTTTTAATTACTTTTTATTTGATTTTTAATCTGATCAACATATTTGATGCTTCGAATTGTAAAATCTTTTCACGATTACATTTTTTATTGAGTTGTTAATAAGTTGTTTTCTTGTATATTGATTTTTGACAATTTCATTCAAGGTTTCAACAATTTAATTAAAATTGTTAAATTACTAACTTAAAGAAAGACTTAGAATATTACAGTTACGAACATATTCTGACTATTTTATTAAAAATAGTTTATTTTTTAATACAATATAAATATAAAATACAGCAGCAAATAGAAATGTTAAAAATGATTGTGTGTGTATGATAGAGCAATTAATTGAATGCAGAAATTTTAGTGAAATTTATTTATATTATTATTCTTAAAAATTTTTTTTAGAATATTCAAATTATAAAATCTATTGTAACAAATTTATGTTATTTTTAGGTTATAATCATTTAGAAATTTTTGAATATATTAAAAAATGCTTTCTCTAATTATATGATATGTGTTGGTTTGGTTGATAGTTTTTTTTTTTTTTTTTTTTTTTTGACACTGACTAAGCAATTAGTGTTTCGATCTGTATTTTTGAATAACTGAAGTCTTTGATTTATTTACTGCAGTACTTTTCCGAAAACTTTGTTTTTTTTTTATCCTTTCTTTTGAAAATGTTACCTTAATTTTTCTCTTCACATTTTTTACCTTAATTTGGTTATAAAAAATGTTTAAATTCTTCATATTATCTCCACAAGAAATATGAAGAATTAATAAAAATGGTAAGCTGTATGCAAGATATTTTCAAATTTTATCAGTATAATTACTATAGTTATTTTGGATTACTGTTATCACTAAAAATATTGTGATAGTTTATCATAATTTTGATTATTATAAGATTTATCATGCAATTACCTATGAGATTAAATTGGAAGTTGATTAATTTGTTCAGTTCCTCTTAAAGCGTGGTACATATTAAAATGCAGATAAAAAATATCATTTATTTATTACATTTGTTAATTAATTATTTATGGAGTTTTTAGCTATCTATTTTAAGCAGAAGGACAATTGACAATTGTGGATTTAAACATTTTGATTTGCTTGGATTCTATTTCAAACTTACTCCCATTTTATTAGAACATTTTTGATTTCAGTAGTCTTAATTGTTCATTAACTTAATGTTCATTATTTGAATATTTTTTATTTCAGTTCTCTCTCCATTGTTATTTTCAGTTAAAACTTTATTATTTTTTTTTTTTTTATTATTCTTTATTGCTTGGAAAACCTCTTCTATCTAATCAGTAGTCAATTTTGGACCATGCGTCTCTAATAATTTTTCAACCTCTTTTTTCTTCTCTGCCCAACATTTGTCTTCTCTATTTTATAAATTAATACAATATATTTCAACAATTTGAAGTTCATTTAAAGTTTCTTCGTTTTCAAAATAACTACAAATTTCCATGTTGAGCCATTATTTGACGAGATTGCTCAATTTCTTTTTATCATTTAAATTAATAGCGTAAATTTTTTTTTATCTAAATTCGCGATGTAATTTTAATATTGGGAATTTAACTATATTAAAGATTATATGGAGGTTTTGGGGATATATTTACCCCATAGGTATTCAAAACAGGTACTTCTATTTCCGTTCATAGCACTACAGGGTTTTTTCCCCCTCTCTCTCTTAAAATTAAGGAACTCTTGATCAAGCAATTCTTGTTATCTGTTCAATATTTTATATAAATCATATTGATTTCTAGATCGTTTTTTACTATTTAATAATTTCATCAATTTCTTTTTCCTTTAAATATTAAAAAATTTTAATATTTTTGAAAAACATAAATATGATTATCATTTATGAGCATTCATAAGTTTAAAATCATCTGTATATTTATATATTTCTTTCTTTCAGTTTGCCAAAAGGAAAATTAAAGATATTTGTGCTGGTTTTCAAAAATTAGTAACTGATATGAGTGAAGTAATGAATCATTTGGGTGGAAAGCAATGCGATTTTCTTAAAAGATCTCGGTATGTTTGATTTAGTTTTTTTTTTTTTTTTAATGTATTTCTAAAATCTTTTTATATATATAGTATTGTAAAATGTATATATTTATATTGTATATATAGTATATTAAATCTACTCAAAAAATATAATATTGACAAACATTTAGTTAATAACATTCTATGATGTGCATTTAATTCAAATGTATTTATTTATTTATTTTTCAAGTTTAATTTTTGCGACAATATATTTCATATGTATTTTTTACAGTTGTCTCATTTTAATCATTAAAAACAAATCTTTCTTATTTGTTCTTTAATATCATGAAATTGTGTATTATAAATTATATAATTTAAGATTTATATTTTATTTGTTAAATAATTGATAATATAACACATTATAAATGTATTACTAATAATAAAATAATAGCAATTAGTAATACAATTTAAAAATGTGTTACAAATTACTATACAAATCCAGTAACTTAAGATAGTCTTCAAATATACTTTAAATGTTATGAAAATCATTAAAGCTTTTATAAATGTTAAAATATTTTATTTTCAGAGATTCTCATGAGGATATACGTCTTAAACTCTTGCATCCAAATGTAAGCATTGTTGAAGAGTCTGCTTCAGAATCAATCATAGAATCAGACTTAATTGCTGAGGAAAGACAACATTGTGAAATAAACCCTGACTCTGGGAGTTCAGAATCAATTCCAGAAATGGATGTATCTACTAGGAAGGAAAATTCTTTAACTGAAGTTTATAATATCCCATCCGTTACAGCTGCCAATACACGATCTCAAGGTGTGTGATTAATGCAATTTTTTATTTCTTGATTTTTAGTAGAAAGTAATTTGAATTTAAAAAACATGTATTTTCTTTGATAGTTAAGAATTAGTATTATTTAAAAAATAATTTATTTCTTTAACTATTTATTAAAGTAGATTCAATATCCTCTATACAGACAATGTTAAAATGACTTTTAATAAACTTTTCATGGAATGTATGTATTAGAATCCAGAAATGTTATTTTTTTAAACTAAATATATTGAAATAGACTTTTATGAAAATATTCATATGAATTTTTTACATAGAACTTTCAACCAGAAATTCCTAAAGATGCCTTTCTTGTGATTAAGATTGCTATTAAGCACATAACTGTTTTCTTAATCAAAAGATCATTTCAGTACAATATATAACAATGCTTCACTTTTGATATCATGTGGCACACTGGTATGCTGCAAAATCACAAAATATGAGAAGTTAAGAAAATTTTCCTACAGATTAAAAAATGAACTAACAGTAGTAATTGCTGTCAGCTGATTACACCTATTCAAATTCTTTCGAGAAAGGATTGATGAGTATTATTTTTCAAGGAAGTTTCAGCAAGAAACAACTGGGACAGAAATCTGTTATAGGATCAATACTTTTATGTAAATAATAAAATGTCAAGGAAGAATTACACAAGTTTAAATACTTATAGGCTGGCTGTGATAACAGGAGATCAGAGGCTTGGCATCAGAAGTTTGCTATGAAAGCCTTGAAATATATATATATATATATATATATTGATTACATAAAGATTTTCTGCAATCAAAACACATTAAAAATAAGGGAAATTTTTAACTAAATTTAAAAAGCAAATTGAAAGAGATTATTAAAATTTCCTTTTAGTGATTATGATAAAATACTTGAACAATGTAATACTGAAATTGAAATTTTCACCAAAGAGAGAGAGTTAAATGAAGTTATAAAAGTTGTATGGGTATATAAAAAAAAAACCTAATTAATTTAGAATTCATAATTGATGTGGAAGTTATAAATAAATTGAAAAGATCCATTATAAAAAAGTGTGTGTGTATGTACATATATAATCGTTCAATATACTTGATTATTACGAAGATTCATAAAAAAAAATCATTTAAATGTAATTGACTTCTTAAATGACACTGCTGATTGTCATCCATGAAAAATTTTCTAGGTTTGAAAATTTAAGTAGATAATTCAAAATTTAGATTAGAGATAGCAGACTGAAGTATTGCTAACAAATGAATAAGTCAAAAATCCACAACTCTGAGTTTGTGTAAGTCGCAAATGTATTTATGCATATATATACATAATTTTTATAATATTTGATAATTTTTAAAAATTATTTTGTTGATTGTTTTTCTTTTATTCCTAGATCCTTCAAATGATGCTCAAAGTGTAGAAGCAAGAGTTAGCAATAAATTTTCAAAACAAAGTAGTTCCTGTTCTTTCGAACTTAGCAGTACACCTCATACTTCTGTGTTTACTGCCTTTGAAAAACCACTTACTAAAGTACCCAACATTAACATTACTGAGCTTGAGTTGGATACGACCTCCTCATCACCTACAATGAAAAAAATTGAGCCAACTGTTTCAAATATATCCAAATTAAAATCTGTTTCTATTCTAAATGTTGATTCACAACCTGCTGCTTCATCAGATCATAATCAAAAGAAAAACCTTCATTACTGAAAAACTACAAGATGGGCCTAATATGTTCAGCTTAGCTTCTGATCAAACACGAATGTGTACCTTAAATTCATTGGTTGTTAATAATCAAAAGGAAACCTTTTTGGTACCAGACAAACCAGTAGAAAAATTAGTTCCTTCTTCCCCTAATATAATTGAGACTAATACCCCTACCATAATTAAAACTGTTCAAAATGTGGTACAGAATGAGACTATCCTGTTATGTGAAGATATGGAACTTACAGAGATTATGCCAGTTACAAATCAACCACAATTGCACCCATCTATTTCACCTTGCACTGAAGTGATGGAAAGTGACGAAACATCTATAGTTGGTTCATCTGATTCAGTAAAAGAGTTAAAAAGTTCTAAAGTTGAAAGAACATCTTCAAGAGTTTCTAGTCTTCTGAAGAAAAGATCAGCATCGGGAAAACTGAATAGTAGAAATTCAGATGTAAAAGCTAGTAGATCCAGCAATAAAAATTCAATGAGAAATTCTTCAGTTAAAAATACATTAGAAGCATTGCCTGAAAATGAATTACTCAACCCACCAAAGTCCCTACGTAAATCAGAGAGAAGATCTAGCAGAAAGAAAGACAGACATTTTTATGATATTTTTGATTCTGATGAATCAGATATTGACCTTGATATAGATTTTGAAATGGAAAGAGATTTTCTCTTAAACCTGGAAGAAAAATCATCAATCCTAATAATAAGAGGGTATTTGTGTTTAATATAACTAAGAAGCCAAATTCAAATATGAATGTTCCAATTGATTCTGCTATTAATAATTCTGGAGAAGGAAAAGAAGAGGAAAAAGATAATGATGTTTTCTATTTTTCAGCATCATGTGAAACTGATAAATCTCCAATTAAAAAATCACAAAGATCTAAGAAAACCATGCCATCCAATAGTAAAAAGGCTATCACCAATAAAAAATCTATTGTTAGGGATAAGTTTTTACCTGAAGAAGACAACACAATTTCAAAATCAAACATACCTGATGATGGTACCTCTCAGTAAAACAGAAAACCTCAACCACATCTCGTAAAAGTATTCTTTGTTTGAAAAATAAAAATGAAAGTCAGTCTTCACAATTTAATTTAAAATCTGCTCGATTTACATTAGCTAACAGAGATCAAATAAATGCTCTAAACAATAATTCATCTTTTGAGGTCAATTTGATTTCTAGTGAAAATGATTCAAAGGAAGAAATTATCCAAGAAGAAAAAGCCAATCTCAAAATAGTTATGAATCTAAACAGAAACCATCTGTGAAAAGAAAATACAGCTCAGCCAAACGATGTTCTTTTAAAGCTACTGGAGAAATGCTCAATCATTCAAGTGTCAAACCTAAAGAAGTACAAAACGAATGTCCTCAAATTTAAATTCCAAATCTGAACATGTTGAGGAACTCGATGTAAATTCTAGGAGGAAAAGTTCTAGATTATTACATAATGATTTAAAAAATTTTAAACCACTTCATAAGTTGGATTGCACCGATCATAAGCAAGCAAAAGACACTAATAATTGTAGTTTTGAAAAATCTGATAATTCATCTCAAGTAGTTTCAAACCAAAATACTAAAAGGAATACAGAAGAGGATAAGAACACTGTTATTTTTAAACAACTAACAAGTCAAGTAGATGAAAAAATTATGAAAACACCAAAAAGAATGTAAAGAGAACACTTATAAAGTAAAAAAGACCCTTTTCTAGCATTTCTGAACATGGAAGTAAAAAACGATCCACAATTGGGGATGATGACTTATCAGAACTCGAAAATGTTACTTCTAATATAGATAATAAAAGATGTAATTATGGAAAAACTGATTGTTCATCTAGCATAATTTCTGTCCAAAACTCTGAAAAGAATAAAAATATTGTAGTTATTTCTAAAAATCTGATAAGTCAAGATAAAGAAGATTTGAAAATCTCAAAAGCTGATAAGCCAATATCTGATGCTTCTGAGATCAGTAAAAAACAATTCACAGGAGAGGATAATACCTTATCAGGTATCAAAAATGTTATCCCTACCACAGAAACTGCTCTATCAATCGAAATTGATAAACATACTGAAATTTACAATATTAAGGACTTTGTGAAGTCAGTCAGTCCTGAATCTAATTTAAAAAAAAATGTCACCCTAAAAAAACAAAAAAAGCAATACCTAAACAGGAACTCAAAAAAGGAGATAATTCCAAAGATATTCTAAACATTGTACAATCTAAATATTTGGATAAAGATACTCATAATGAAAAAGAAAATGTATCTAAAATAGATAATAAAAATATAAAAGATGTTTTGTATAACTATGATTCAAAATCATACAAGTTTGACACTTTGTCTTCAATCGAAAATAAATGTCCAGTTGTTGTCAATTCACCAGTGAAACATAAAACCAAAAGTTCTCGTAAAAAATGCTTTGTGAAAATGATACTGTTGCATTAAAAGTTGAAACACATTCTAAGAATATGCAACCCTCTGTGGAAATGGATTCTTTACTTTTAATTCAAAAGCAACCCAATTCTGTTATTTTGAGCTCTGCAAATTCTATAGGTATGTATTCTGTAATATTTCTATATATATATTATAAAATCTAATTTTATTATTTTGGATTTTAAATTAGCATATATTTTCGAACATCAGCTTATGTGTAAGAAGAGAGTGCATTTTATCTTGTAAAAATTTACCCAAATTTCAAAACCCGTATATAAGCTGAAATTAAAAAATATTTAGGAATTTTCATTTTGCATCATTATTTTTGTAATTACTCACAGTATTCTATTATTATTTCTGACAGTTTCTTTTGATTCTTTTTCAATTGCCAGAAGGGGCAAATAACACTATCAGATTTTTATTTTGACAATAAAGTAAAAAACGAGCAATGTAAACTCATTTTTTTATGAAACTAACTAATTCCATTGAAAAAAAAATTTTTTTTCTTGAATTTAAGAAATATAAGCTAAAGAAATAAAATGTACTATATTTAGCGATATTTAACAATTGATCTCTTGCACTTGGCTAACGTCACAATTTAGCTTTAAAAATAAAAAAATTGTCAGCTTATACACGAAAATAAATGGTATGGTTAAAATTTGTAAAATTTAAAAATTTTTTTTTAATTACATTTGATTTTCATTAATCTTTTTATATAATTTTTTTAAAACTTTTTCTGTGTTTTAAAATGATTCTAATTTAATGTACTTATTAGTTATTGTAACGTTCCACTGCAAGAAGTAGTTGAAGGAAAGTCGACTGTATAACTATTGTATCTAAAAGCTCTACAAACCACACCTTTTATGGCACATAGCTTGCAAACCACAACTCGGAAAATAGCACATAGCAGTAAAAGATCCATTGTGTTTAAATAATTATTTTATTACTTATAAAGACCATACTCATATAAATTCTCTTTTGTAAATGTTGATTAAATTTTATTAATAAAATTATACCTGAGTAAAAGTAATTATTAACAATAATCATAATATATATAGATCTCGATAACCTAATTATAATATATATAGATCTCTAATATTAAGAATAATAATTTGTTGTTCTTTAATATTAGAGATCTATATAAAATTTTAAATCAACGAACTCTTCTCAAAACATAAGGTATTTTTGATAAGATGGATGGTATTTTTGAATAAAATAAAATGATCAAAATACATTTAATGAGATTTAACCATACTTTAATAATCTTTTGATTGGATATTTTGTTTTTTATACACAAATTTACCTTAATGTTTTAATATTTAAAACTTGTTCAATTGATGGAAAAATTCTTTTAAAACTGTATGACAATTCAACTAATGTGCGACACAATGTACTGCATATGTTTGATATTCTAGCATTGGACAAATCAAATTAAAGATAATTTGGATGTGCAAAATTGCATTCTGCAAATCCATGCTTACAAGGATTTATTGTATTCTCAATTAATAGAATCGGTGTGATTATTTTGTAATTTTTTTAGTTACCATTAGTTATTTTATTAAAACCTATTGAGAAAATGGTACCTTTGTTATCATTTTACAAAATGAATGTCACTGCAATGTAATTTATATTTTTATAGAAACTGAGAATACAAATGGTTGTCACCCACGTCGAAATAGACCTACGATTAGTTTTAAAGAACCAAGCTTAAAAGGTAAGAGTTTTTCTGTAAATTTTTATTACATGCACTTTCTATTCTTCAATCCTTAGAATATTGCTATATGTAATAATCAATTGTAATGTATATCTAATTATATCTATATGTAATTGCTATATGTATGTGCCTTAAATAATCAATTCTATAATTTTTAATATTTCTGTTTTATAAAAAATATTATCTATAATTATTATTGATAAGTTCCTAATTTTTTTCATTTTATCTTTCAGAAAGATGAGAAAATAAATATTCAGAGGTAATTATTAATTCTTTATAATACATAATCAAGAGATTCAATGTTTTAACGATTAATTCTAAATTTTGAAATTGAAATGGTTTAATCATTAATAAATTATTTGATTCACTAATATCTTCAAGTAAAATAGTTTTGTTGTTAGCTGAAAAACTTTTTGAAGGTAATACTGATGGCCTTTAGTAGAAATTCCATGTTCTAAACAATCATTTGATTTTCAAATTTTGTGTATTTAAAAATTTTTAATAGATTTCTAAATTCTTGTTTTCAGTTGATAATTATATTATTGTTAATTGAATGAATAATTTAATTTATAATATGGGGATTAATTTAGGTGTAATATCATTAATTTTTACATAGGACTGTGATTTTCAAATTCTGCATATGAAACGTTAAAGAAGATTTCTTCTATAAGTGATTAATGCAAGATATTAATCAGCCATAAATATTTTAACAATTCAAAACTACATTTGCTTGATTTATTTATTTCAGTCTTAGAGCATTAAAAGTTTTACACGATTGGTTCTTGTAACTTGTATATAAATGTGTTGCAATATTCATTAAAATTTTTTAAATTAACTATTGTGTTAATTATTTTTAATACTGATTCAATACTATAAATTGCTATTTAATATAATTTTTAAATGACTACAATGATTTGTGTGTGTTACTTTGAACAATAAAGTATGTAAATTTATGTTAAAAATACTAAAAAAATTTAACAGATGTGTAAGCTAACACTTTTATTATTTGATAAATTCTTTTTATAATGTTAAATATTATAAGTGTTTATTTTTTAAATTATCAATTAAAAAAAAAAAAGAGTTTGTAAATTTAAATCACAGATGCACAGACTAACTCAGTGGCAGCATAGATTCCTTTTGAATAATCAGAAAACTACCATAAAAATTTAGGAAATAGTATAGAAGTCTCAATATTGCACAGCTTCAGAAAATAAACTTTTATTTGATTCATATCTGTTCCATATAGCATCCTTACTTTCTTCAGCTCTACCATCTGGTTGAATAATTTTTTTCTTTCTTAGGTGGCATTGCAAATTTGACAAAAAACCAGTGTGAAGTTCAATGAATGGTTTTTCCTCATGGTGTATTTCTCCTTCCTAAACTCACCATTATGGCTATCAAATTTCAAAACCTGAGACTGCTTATTGATATGGGTGAAACCTGGCTTTCTGTTTTCTTACTCATCCACTTTCAATCAAAAAAATATGTTGTTTTGGCTGGGACATTTTTGTAAAATTACAATGCTAATTTTTCTTTTTTTTTTTTTTAGATATTTACAATTTATTTATTAGTATGCTTTATTTTACATTGACCTGTCTATGAATAGTACAATAGCATTAAAAAGAATGTTGATCATGCAAAGTCCATAAACATGTGTACCCAATTGGGTAATTTTTTAGGGAATGTTGATCCAATTCCAAACTTTTTTTCAGTTAATCTAGGCTTATTATTAGAAATATCCTTACCAATTTTGATGTAAATTGAAGTCATATACAAATGGACACAAGCATATTTAATTTTTTCACTTTATTTCAAACTTATTCTATTACAATATGAACTTAATTATTTGTTATGAACTACTTTTGCCATCATATTTGGCAAGTTGTTATATAATTTCTTTTGATTTCCATTCTAGAGCATGCTTCTTATAACTAAGTGCGATAAAAGCATGATTTTTTAAAATTAATATTTTAACGTTTGCCCTTGTATCCTATTGATAGTGATACTAAATTTACTGGAAATTGCATTCTTTTGAATTGAAATGGCAGTTCAGTAGATATGAGAGGAATCCTCTGAATAAATATTGTTTTCCTCGTATCTCTATCTGACAGTATTTTCTTTTTCAATTACATTGTTTGATAACTCTTTCATGGTAATTCTAGTTCCATTACATAATCTTGATAATTATAACTTTTGCAACAAAATAATTGGTGATCCTATTTATGTTAAACATTCTAAAAGCAAAGATGATCATAATTGTGTTGGTTAAAGGATTCGAAATAATTCTATACATAAATTTCAAAAGTTGCCATAAGTGTCTAAAGCAGTTTTATTTGTTGAAAATCTAGAATCATTATAAGTTGGGAAAGAGAACCACTATTAAATAGGCAGTCTGTGCATTTGTTAATCAGTTTTAAAAAAAAAAAAAAAAACATTGGGGCTATAATATTAAAAACAATCTTATGTTGTTTTTTTAAATTAGGTTCAAATATCCCGTGAAGCAGAAGGAATATCATATTTATATGTTGAATATTCTCACATTTGTAAATATTCATAATGATTTATTATAAAAGTTCTTTTGTACAAATGATTTATAGACATATAAAAAATTTTGCTTTTATTGTCTGCATTATCTATTTTTTTATTATTAATGACAGTTGTATTTACTTATTAATTATGTTTAATTACAAAATTATGGTTGACTATTTTTTTTTGAAATATTCTTTGTACTAAAAATAATAATTTTTAGTTTGATTTGATTTTATATTTTGGTTTTCTTATGAATTTCATGATAATTTTGTAGAAGGGAAAAGATATTTTACTAAACTTTTAAAGAATATTAAGAGGGGAGGGAATACCAGCTACAAAAATTAGAGTTTAAGTGGGTTTTTATTGTTTCCAAAAAAAAAAAAATCCTTAACTTTTTGGAGAGCAAAAAGCTGAAGAATCTCATATATACCACTATTTTCAATACAAAAACAAACCACACTGAAGTATTTAAAATCTATCTCGAATCGAAAGCTATACAGTATTATCAATTTTTTTTTATGTAGCATATTTTCTATTTAATTGTGTAAAGCAGCAGCAATTCATTTTTACTCATGCTTTTTTTCCTCCAAATCTTTAAGAATAGTGTCTATATTTTAAGGATATCATCCAGCAAAATGGATTTTTCATTTGTTGCAAAAAAAGATTTTATCAGTTTAAACTCGTTTTGAATTCAACTGATTAACAACAGGTTGGAAAATTTTGGCCATCCCTCACATTACAATTAAATTTAGTTTTTCTTATATATTCAGTAATTTTGAAGGGGAACAATGCTTGGAAAATTCTACCTTACATGGTACCACAAGGGCAGTCATGTAATAAAAGGACTAGTTAACAGAAAAATAACTTTCTTAATGATAAAATTAAAGGAAATTTGTGCTTTGTCAATAATGAATGAAATTTCTAACAAGCAAAATTTGCTGTCTTAAAATGCAAGTTATACATGTCTAAAATACACTGACAATTAGAAATCCTATGTAAAAAAAAAAAAAAAAGCAAATAGCATACAACTTACCTGTATTAAACACACACAAAAAAAATAGTTCTTTATTCCAAAATTAATGAATTAATCTGGTAACATTAGCCTTCTAGATGAATTTTAACAAATTGAGCTGATCTTATTTCTCCTATAATGTAAAATAAACCAGGGAAAACCTTTTTCCCCCCTTCAAATTTCTGACAAAATGATTATAACCAGGACTTTAAGAGCCTAGTATTTAAAAAAAATTATAACCCTAAGATCAACCAAAATGGCACAAACATGATGACACAATGACACATCTCTGCATGCAATACTCGAGTACCTGAAAACCCTGATGCCAAATTTATTTTTTTATGCATGTATGATGATAGCACTGGATTTCTATAATTCAAAAATTTTTCTTCTGTTTGGCTCTAGAAAACTTCATCAGAAAGTAAATTTTTCCAGTTTTGTTTTTCCAATTTTCTTTAAAAATTCCCCAACTTTTCCAGGTTTAATGACTCAATATCATTAATGATATGTTACATGCAATAAATGAATTATTTTACAAATTCTTAAGAATCAGGTAAAAGAACTATAAATGCATAAATTAACTTCATGTGATTTATTAAAATATGTACACAAAGCAGCAATATTTATTACTTCCTGTTCTTTCCTGAACGATACAGCTTGTTTTTCGTGAACTTGTTCTTTTTCGATTTTAATTTCTTTTGCTTCGATTCTCTTTGCTCATCTGTTCGGCCTTCTTTCCTGCAGAATAAAATCAATTCATGTTAATTATCTTCATTTATAAGTAGATTTTATTTTTATTCATAAATGATTCAAATAATTTCACTTTTTATGTATGCTAAATTTTGTTAATTTCTATTAAAACTTTTAAATGAAATTATCCAATGGTGAATATTATAATAAATATATAAAATTTTAAATCATTTTAAAGAAATTTTTACATATTCAAAAATTGGTACTTACACAGGTTTAGTCAAATGACGTTGAACAGCCTAGCAAAGAAAAGAAAAAGAAAAAATTATTTTACAGAACTTATAAAATAACCTTTAAAAGAAATCTTAAGAATATTTCAATTTAAGTGTTTAAAACAAAATAATACAAAAATTTATACTTATTATTTTTAAATAAGGTTGCATTTAAAATAATAATGTAATAAGAAAACTTATTTGTATTATGTCAATTTTTAAAGGAAACAATAATAATATGTCTAGATAGTTTTAAACATGTAATATATTTGAAGATAGCTCATACATTTTTACAGGCAAAAAAGAACATAAACATACCTCTTCAACATTCAATTTGGGGCGTTTCTTTTCCAAATTCTCAAATATTTTCAAGTTATTTTCTTTTTCATCTTTAAGAGTGCTTGGATTATTTGGCTTGAACTGTCAAAAGAGAACAACATAAACTTAATTTTTAACATAAAAAAATAATTTTGTTTAGCTTTTTATTTTAGAAAAACAACAAAATTATTCATTTTAAGAAAAGTTATTTGTTTCTTTTAACTTTGAATAAATATCAGAGGAAGATGTATTGAATTTGACAAGGGGAAATTAACATTAAAAGTTTTCATAAAAGTCATTTAATATCTTAAATCAGATGAAACACCAATTATCAAAACTTTTCTTAATATAGATTTTTATAGATTAAATTATTCATTTTATGACTTCTAACAGATTCAAATTTGAAAGGTAATTTTAAATTGTTTCTTATAAATGATCAATTTATGGATTTTTATTTGCAAAAACTTCTTGTATTAAGACACTGCATACATTCAATTATTATTACTTTCAAACAATACCTTTCTTTTTTTTTCATGGAATTCTTGGGTGGTTTCTCTTCTGGCAATCTGTCAGCAAAGCGGCCTAATGAGGCAGTTGCCATCTTGGCCGCATTCAGAGATCGAGATAACTAAATTAACAAAGCAAAAAAAATGTATTAAAGAAACAAAGTTTCTGATACATAATTACAGCTGTATAGTGATCCAATAGGATGCAATTTTTTTTTTTTAAGTAATTTATTTCTGAACAAAAATAAACCCTTAAATGTATTTTCTTTCAGATTAAAGAACTAAATTTTTTTACTGTGCCAACAAATTCCGTCCAGAAATGAAACATTTTTTATCTAACTTTTATCACTCTGTAGTTAATTGACTAGGTTGTCAAATTCAGATGCTTTAAAGAGGGAGAAAATAGAAATAACATAATTTATAAATATAAAGCAATGAAGATTTTGTAATTTAGGGAAAAAAACAAATCAGAAAAAATGTTTGTTATGTTTAAGTGATGAATATATTAATGGAATATTAAACAAATTTTTAGTAAAGAAAATAATCTCAAAACAGATTTAATTGAATTTTTTCCAAAAAAGTATGTGAAAGGCAATGAACTTTTCTGCCAAAACTGACCACTATGCAAAAAGTGCACAATTAAATATAAATCATTCTGAAGATTCATTAATTTATTAAGAATTACAACAATAATTCAAATAAAATTTGCTTTACACTGCTATGAGAAAAAAATTCAGGCATATCAGAAGGCAAGATATAAAATTAAAATAATGACCTAATTAATGAAGATAGCAAACAAAACTCCACAATCAATATTAACTCATAAAAATCTGTATATATATATAGATAGATAGATGAATTTTAGATAAATATTAATAAAAGGAAAGAAAATAGAATATTTCATATATAAAATAACCAAAAATTGAGCTTTTATTTTTTATATTTGATAAATTGAAATTGGGAAATTTTTTTTTAAAATTTTATCATTTGTATTTTAATTAATTTCTTTTAATTTGTACATGGTGGATAAAATTTTGTAAACTCTGCCAATACATGCTGTTCAAAAACTAAAATATTTTTTGCTGCATGAATAAATTCTCCAAGTGACTCTCACAAATTACTATTTCCCAATGACTTAAAATAAATATCATTTTAAACTGATATTGTTCAAAATTTGAATGTTAGCTTCTAAAAATTTAACAAAAATTATAATCATCAGGACAAATATGTTCAAAGTGAGAACTAATTATGTAAAAATCACTCAAAAGATACTCCACCTAAATTAATTCTTTCAATAGATTAAAATAATTATTTGTTTCCCCTAAATTAATGTTGCTTCAAAGCTAAATGTTCATAATAATAAAAAAAAAAAAAAAAAAAAGAAATTTTCTTCAGTTCAATTTTTTATTTATTTATTTTAGAAATTTTTGAGAGCCTGCTACTAAGAAATTAAAAAAAAAAAAAAGTACATTAAGCTTTTGAGATTTTAGTCAATACTTCAAAAGACTGGAAAATCTAAATGGCTAATATTTCTTCTTCAGATGTGCCAACACAGACAGATTTTTATAGGGTAAAATAATTCAAAAAGTTGTATAACATTGAAAAAAAGAGCATTTCAATGAATTAATAATAAAACTGGACATTTTAAATAAAACTTGATACTTTTGAAATGATGGAAAACTTTCAGAATATACATAATTTATTTTTTTAATATAAATAATTTTTAAAAGTTTAGCACACTACAGAATGTAAAAACTGTATCACCAACACAAATAAGTTATTCGTAAAAATCTATAAAGAATTTAGATTAATTATGAAGGTTATTCTTTCTTCAATAAATTAGTCATTATTGTTAATTTTATATTTATACAACATATCTTCATGCTATTCATTATTAAGAAAAAGAAAAATTCAAAAACATGAGATACTTAGTCTTTTACAAATAAAAAAATGCATGATTATGTTTAAAAAATCCTCAAAATCTGTTCCTACATAAAAATTATTATTTGATTAAATGTTTCTGGTACTATAAAATGTCTGTGATAAACTAGTTATTTCATTTTTCAACACTTCTGTAGAATCAACTTTTTTTTTCTTTTAAAAATTAAACTGAGAGCATATACTTTTTTTTTTTTTTTTTTTTTTTTAATGTAATAAAAAACATAAGACATAAATACCTGATGCTTATCAGCCAGATCAACAGATTCCAAATTTGTAACTTTAAAAAGAAAAAAAAAATATCAGATTTTTAGCATAAAATAAAATTTTAAATGTATTTTAAAATTAAAAATATGATATAGAATTTATTCAATACACTTACAATTTTTTAATAATTAATTATACATATAACTTTACTATTTCAATAATATAGGAGAAAATTTTTGAAATGCTCTTGTCAGCAATTTTCCCTGATTTTTAGATATTTTTAAAAAATTTCCCCAATTTTTTTCCTGGTTCTGTCACCAATCTGTAAAACTATTAAAATTTTATATTAAATTTTATTTTTTACCTAGGTCTTTCTTTTCCTAATGTAGAAATAAGTTTTAAAAATTTCATGAATTTTATATTTTTTACAGTGTTAATTTTCACTGAATAAATGCTTCTAAAAAACCCAATTCAGAAAAATTTGTTACATGATCTATAAATACAAAAAATTTGTAGTGAAAAAATAATCCAGCATATACCTTTCACTTTAGAAGCTTTTGCTATGTTTCTTAGTCTGTGAAATTCATTCTTGGCAATTTTTTCCTTCTTCTCTTCTTGTTTTTTACCAAAGTAATTTTCGTTAGGATCTATACAGATAATGAAATTATTAGTTGGTAAAGTAAAATTAATAAAACATAAGATGATATAAAAGAAATAGTTGACATGTAAATAATTATGCAATACAAACATTAATTTTAAGAAATAAAATTCTCACCTTTATTATCAGGTATTTCCATTACCCAATCTTTTTGATTATTTACACCACGATAGCCATATCGAGGTTTCCAATCCTACATAAAAATGTTAAATAATTCATTTAAAATATTGAACAATATATAATTTATACTTTTTATTTATAAAAAAAACAAAAAAATGTATCAGATTGAAAACATACAAAATATTAGTTTCTAAAAGTTAGCATTTTTTTTTTTTTTTTAACATTTAGAGATCTTTTTTTTTGTTATAGCTAAGAGAAATATACTCACTAAAACAATCAATTGTAAAAATACTACATATTTTTATTTAGATTGCCACCATTATATTTAAGACAAAACAGTCTATTTTTACACTTTACTTGGTTTTATTACTTATAAACTATTTTAAAGAATAGCTTATAATTAAGAAAACCAACCAGTAACTGTTTTTAAAAATAAATTTAATTAACTTTAAAATATAATGTATTTTTTCTTCTTTTAATTGAGTACCTTTTTGCATTATCATCCCAAACCAATTTATCTTTGTTTTTCTTTGTAATGCCTTTTTCTTTAGCAAATTTCTCCCATTTTGTCATAGGTTTGGCTTTAGGTACCTGTCAAATAATAAATAACAAAATTATTTTATTATATAACAATAAAGCGATATTTAATAATTAATAAAATACTAAATGTCTAACTACTGCACCATCAATAATTATTAATATTTTTTATTTTAAAATTTTGATGAAACTGTATACATATATATATATATAATAAAATAGACAAGGGAATTCAAAACATGTTAAACGATTGTAAAAGAGGAATACGATTGTTTACGATGAAAAGGCTTATTAAGAGAGGGATTTGGTAACAGACATCGATTAGTAATTAGTAAAATTTAGAACATGGGAATTCCTGACACTTTATTGATATGAAAAGATTGTGTAGAAGTTAACAGAATAAATTAGTTATTTCTCAGGAGAAATATAGAACAATGCTCAAATTACAGAACATTCATAGAAATTATAAACCATAGAAAAACACTAAACAATTTTTAAAAATATGAGCAAGGAGATGACAAATTAGTAATGTGATTGTGCATGCATTTAAGATTCTTGGTTAAAATAATTTTAAATACATAATATTTTTTTATATAGTTTTTTTTTTAATCCTTTTTTAAAGCATGATAAACCTAGCTATACATCCTTTTAACAGACTTTTGTTTGGCTTCTTTATTCTATTAATTCACTCTTTAATCTAAATAGTATAGATAGAACTTTCACTTTGTAAAATAGAATTTAATACTGATTATATTACATTTCACTGATTACATTAACAAAATTGTGATAAAATTATTGAAGAGGTGATTTTAATTTTGTTCATTTCAAATTTGATTTATGCATTTGAATTGGTTGCAATTGAATTAATAAAACATTGGTATCAAAAAATGCAGAATATTTAATCTTCCATGTGGATTGACTGAAGAGTTTTCAGTTATATAATATCTGCAATTAAATAATGTAACATTATTCTTAAAAATCATAAATTTATGGTATTTAAATTTCACAGCACATAAGAAAATTATGCTTTTTCATACTATTGTGTTATTTAAATAATTAATTAAAAGGAGCAAAAAAAGTTAAAATAATCCATTTTACTGATTTGTTCAATAAATACAAATTCATTTCATTGAAACATTATATTAAATTAATGAAATATACTTCCTAAAAACCGAACTTATTTTATTTAAATCATAAAATAATTTTAAAAAAATTTAATTTAGAAGTAGAATATTTAACATTTATATATTAATCACCTAAGATTCAATTATTTAAGTTTGCAATAATAACATTTAAAATTTAAGGATTAATAAAAATTCTAAAATATTTACAGAATACAGAACAAAATTTATCGAAAATTATTAACAAAAATACAAAAAAATAAATTATTTCAAGTACAATCATAAAAGAAAATCCCTAAAAAAAAAGGGAAGCATTGAAAATAAACAGCAATTAATAAATACAATAACATTAAAATTAAAGATTATATACAAATCAATTTAGAAAGTAAATTATCTGTACCAGAATTAACTATATATATTCATGAAAAATCTGATCATTCAAAAATTTAGTTAAAGAATGTAATAAGTACACAAAATAAAACTTTATTAATAAAGAACACAATTCTCTGAAGATTTGAAATAAAAATATTACATCACTAGAAATTTTTTGTAAAATATTTTTAAGTTTCACAACAAATTTTGAAGACATATTTTAAATATACTTACAGGTTTTCTCGGGAATAAGAGTAGTGAGCTCTGGTAACTAGAGTAAAATAATTTTCAGTTGAAACATTAAGTTATACATAATATGAAATCAAATATCAGAACCTACTATTAATATATAATTCAATATAATTTACAAAAATTAAGCATTAACTGAATTTAGAGAGCAACTTACTTGAGCAATAGGAACATGTTCTTGATAATGGTTGGGTAACTGGAAAAAAAAATTTAATTATTTTAATAAAAAGCAACTATTACATATAAATAAATCCTAGCCTATTTTCATATTAATAAGAAGCAACAGTAATTTTTCTATTTTATATATTTTTTTTAGAATAAAATGTACCTGCTCAAAAATTAAAACTAGTTTAATTTTCCTGAATTACTAATGTAAAGATTATATGCTATAGTAATTTTACAATAAACCCATATTACCTCCCACTTAAAATATTCAACAATAACACCATCTAACAAAATTCTTTATTAGCAAGTACTAGGTACTCTACATCATTCTAATATACTAGTATGCACCTATTTTAAAGCATTGATGCCAAAACTAATCAAAATAAAACTTCCCAGGATCCTCATAAATGTTATCAGATTAATCTAATTTATCTAGAAATCTATTCTACAACATAATCAATCAATCAAATTCCATTATAAAGGCCCAAACTATATTTGTATACATTAACAGATAAATTTACTACTAGATGAGTTCTCTCTCTCTTGAATTGTTTTATCCAGGTATATTCCATAATACTTATGCACCCTCTATGAAAGTAAGAAGAGCTTTTCGCCTTGGTATGCGAGGAATAACACCAATTATGGGAAGTAGGAACGAGTTTAGTACGCTTTCACTCATTAGACATAAAAAGTAGTGAAATTTCAATAATGCTCAATTTAACTAAACTTACATTAAATATTTCATCCACAAGCTTCTGAATTCCTTGTGTAGATACTTGTTTAAGTGTATTTTCATTCAGATTCCTACAAGAAAAATTAATGTTATCGTAACTAAAATTTTTCACAAACAAAGCAATAATACATCAAATAATAAAAGTCTTACCTATCTAAATTTGACTTTAGCAGTGAGAGATTTGTAACACATAAATTACCCACATCGAGCTCTACGTAAATTTCAATATTCTTCTCGCACTCTGCCATTTTAGAACGTGTTAATGAAAAAAGTATAAACACTTAAATTCACTTCAAATTGTTTTTCTAAACTCAATGCCAACCAATAAAATGAAATCTTCATTTAATCTAAATTTTTCTACGAAAAAAAGATATTCAGATAGCTTGAAAATTTATCTTTTTTAATAAGAAAAAAATCCTTCAATAAATCTATCGCAATAAAATGATTGAAATCTTTTCCGATCTAAACGAAAAAAAGTGTCTAAAATCAAAATCATTCTGAATCGTTCTCATCAAATTAAAACACTTTAAAAAGTTTAAAAAGGCTTATGTATCATTTTATATATGATGTCTTTTATTTATACCTAGAATTTCTAAGCGAGAATCCATATTGTGAAGTGTATATCAAGAAATGTGAAAGACAAATGATCTCATATTTAATAGAACTATAATCCTTAGATAATAAATCAAATAATTACACTATAGTGAATTTTCTAACTTTGCAATTTTTTAAAAACATAAAACAATTGTGTTAAATATATTTTTTTTTCTAATGCAGCTGGCACACACTTAGACAGCTTGGTCTTGGATGCCTTAAGGTAAGCGCTGCACAGACGTTACCCACTTTGCATTACCCAGGGGGCGCGTGTAACTTGAAGATAAGCCACAGACGCGGAGTAACAATGCCCCCGCAACGCTCTACGATCATGTTAGACCGGGACCTACGGTTTAAAGTGGATTCCGAACCACTACAACATCCACGGCACCGCCGGTACTCGGACCCGAAATCTGTGGTACCGAGGGCCAGAGCGTTAACCATTCGGCCACTCAGGCCCCATTGTGTTAAATATTAAAAGCAAAATTTTGTATGTCTTAAATGACCATTTTATTGATAATGAGTTTAAATAATACTAATCATGCACGCATATTTTTTTTTAATATATATTTAACTTTGTTTAAGAGATTTTTAAAACTAGCTTCTAGAGATTCTGTCATTATCTTGTATCGTTGCATTGATATTTTCATAACTTTAAGGATTGAATTTTTATTTAATTTAATTTTTAACTTTAAGGATTTAATTAATTTATTTTCAAGGTACTAAGTAATTTTTTTGTTATAGTGCGAAATTAATTCAAAATTAATTATATTTAACTTATTGATTTGTAACCATGTAGGATAATCCCTTTTTTTTTTTTTTCATTATTATTATTATTTGTCTTAAAAAGGAAATAGTTTATTGCTAAAAATAATTAAATATAATTGCATAAAAATTTATCATTTAATTATAATTGAATAATAATGCCTATCATGCAATTTTTAAAATATTGATTAGATATTTCCTAAACATTTCCTAAAATTGACTCCTCTTTTAATTGATAATAAATATATCTGTCGACGTGTGGCATCATTTCGTATCATATACATATTTCAGCGTTTTCGTGTATCGTATTAGAATTAAATATACTTCTTTAATTATGCTGATATTTTTATTAAATTGCAATAGATAATTGTTCGCATAAATTTTATAATGAATCAAGAGTATGAAAAAAGATTATTTCGACAACAAAACGGACAAAATGCTGAGGAACTGGCTGGAAAAACAACACCTGTAAATTCTCCTAGAAAGGAAGTGTATGGTGATCGTTTTATACCTTGTCGTAATTCAAATTCATGGCATGTAAATTATTCATTATTGCAAGACAACAACAAAACATCAGGCCAAAATAAAAAGGCTAAAGACACAAATTCAGATTGTTCTAAGGATGGTGTTGCTTATAATTGTTTATTAAAGAATGAATTGTTAGGGATAGGCATAGAAGATATCAAAGAACAAGTGGAAGAAAGAAAAGCATTTACTTCCGCTGAAGGTAAGAACAATAACTTATTTAACTATCGTGTTTTGGACAATTCTATTATAAACGAGGCCTCTTCGCCATACTCTCTGTCTCCAGTCAGTAGCAAAAGCCAAAAATTATTAAGATCACCCAGGAAAGCTGCAAGAAAAATTTCTCGGATACCATTTAAAGTTCTAGATGCCCCTGAATTACAAGATGATTTCTATCTCAATCTTGTTGATTGGTCTTCTGCAAATGTATTGAGTGTAGGCCTTGGCACTTGTGTGTACTTATGGAGTGCTTGCACCTCACAAGTTACGCGTTTGTGTGATTTGTCTGCTGATGCAGACACAGTCACTTCTGTGTCTTGGGCTGAAAGGGGGCATCTGGTTGCTGTTGGTACTCACAAAGGATATGTTCAAGTCTGGGATGTAGGAGGCAACAAATGCATTTCAATCTTGGAAGGCCATTCAGCTCGAGTTGGGGCACTCGCTTGGAATGGCGATGTCCTGTCTTCAGGAAGTCGTGACCGGTTGATTCTGCAGCGAGATGTCCGCACACCATCACTAGTCCCTGAGCGAAAGCTTGGTGGTCATCGCCAAGAAGTTTGTGGCCTCAAATGGTCACCAGATAACCAACATCTTGCATCAGGTGGAAATGACAATAAATTGTATGTGTGGAACATGAGCAGTCTGTCACCTATCCAAACATACACAGAACACTTAGCTGCTGTAAAAGCTATAGCTTGGTCACCACATCACCATGGTCTCCTGGCCAGTGGAGGTGGAACTGCTGACCGCTGCATCCGGTTCTGGAACACTTTAACTGGTCAGCCTATGCAGTGGATTGATACTGGCTCCCAAGTTTGCAATTTAGCTTGGTCCAAACATGCATCTGAACTTGTAAGCACACATGGATATTCCCAAAACCAAATTCTTGTGTGGAAGTATCCCTCTTTGACCCAAGTAGCAAAACTTACTGGACATTCATATCGAGTACTGTACTTGGCCATGTCTCCTGATGGGGAATCCATAGTGACTGGTGCTGGTGATGAAACCTTACGATTTTGGAATGTATTTAGTAAAGCACGCTCTCAAAAGGAAGCTAAATCTGCTTTAAACTTATTTACTAGTATTCGCTAATCAACGTGTTAAATGTTACTCATATTTCCAACCATATGTGTGCTTTCGGATTGAAATTTGCACAATTATCATTTGTTATCAATTAAGTTTATTGCACATTTGTTTTATTAAAGGCATTTTTAGGTTATAATTATGATTGAATTGCATATGTGATTTCTTTTTAATTGTAAAAAAAAAAGTTCTGTTTAAATTTAATTGTTTGGTAACGAATATTTGAATATAATAATTTATCATTTGTGCCTGCTAAATTAAGGCTAAAGATACCTATGCACATTATCAAATTATAAAAAATATTAAATTTTTTAAAACAATCTCAAAACAAATTTTAGTAAAATCCATTAAATTAAGTAAAGGTAATTTAAAAAGGCAGTTTTAAGTATTTATTGATAGGAACTGCAAATAGACTAAAAATCATTTAATTTGCAATAATAACAGGTTTGAAATTAAGCGAATTAACAGTTGTTCAAAAACAAATCAATGAATATAATTTAATAAATTAATAAGATACATTTTAAAAACATTTTGTAGGGTTTTAATTTAATAAAAAATTAACACATATTTATATTTTATTTTACTTTTCTTCAAAATTGCCCTATTGTGATTAAATACATATAATCAGATATACTTTGTACATTTTATCAAAAATAATTTTATTTTAACAAAGCCTCAAATCATATTGAATATTTAATAATTAAAAAAAAAATTATGTGCATTAAAATTAATTGTTGTAATTGAAAGTTCAAATTGTAAGCTAATTTAATTTATATATATAAAAGAAACCACATAAGTTCATTCAATCAACTATTATATTGAATTAAATTGCTGTATCATTTATTTTTGCAATTGAAACTATTATATATGTGTTTAATAAATTTGTTAATTTTTATTTTACTTTTAAGGTTTTATTTTTTTTCTTTTGTAGAAAAAGAAATGTATTCTTTGTTTTTCTATTTTAATATGTTTCCATGAATATAATCTGTTATCAAAAGATTAAATTATTTATTTTATTTGAAAATTTTATTTAAATACTTAGATCGCTTTGGTGCCTTGAGTATCCCCACTTTTAAGATAATTAACAGTGCTAAAAAAAAAAGGGAATGATTGATATTGCTAGTCATACAATGTTATATAAGGCTATCATTTATAAAAATAATTGTTTTCATTTTGTTTTAATTTTCAAAGTTTATGATGATGTAATAATCATTTATTTAAATTATGAAAGCTGTAATTGTGAAAGTGCTGAATTTTAAGTGAAACTAGATCCAGATTGTAATATTCTATGTTTCGTTTGAAGTTATTTTACATTAATATGTTGATTCTTACCTGCTTTTAATGGCTGAATTTAGAGACTTTGTTTATTAATTGCAACACATTTAAATTTCTTTTTTTTTTATTCCGGTGGGGATATATCAAAGCCTATTGTTAAAATAAAAGTATTGAAAATCTCAATTTAACCATAATAAATTCTTAATTTTAAAAAGTTTTATATTTTGTGATTCCTTGTAATTTTTCTTACTGTATCTCCACTTAGAATTAATTATGTGCTGTGTAGATTTATCTGTTGTATTCAGTCTGGTAATTGCTGTTATAAGAATTTGTTAATGTGGAATAGAGAGGGTAATAATAAAAGTATTTTCACTTTAAATTTGTCTTTTATTAAACATACTAAACTTCTTTGATACTAAAATGTAAAATAATATACTATCTTCAGAAAATGCTTCTCTGATTATGTCAATAATTTTATAATAGGAATTTCCAAAGAATAGGAGATTATTTGAAACTTAAATACACTGCTCTCCAAAATTAAAGTTACATTTTCTACAGCAATACAAAATAGTTTGCACTAATATCTTACAAATTAATATCATAAATAATTTGATGAATGAATGTAATGTGATTATTAAATAATAAGGGTGCTTTTGGCAAGAAATTCTGAATGTGATTTTGAATCTGTGAATTTCATTCATTAAATTGCTTCTTGTAAAAAAAAAAAAAAAAAAAAAAAAATCAAGAGAATGATTGGTTTTAGTTAAAATGAATTCTCATAATTAAAGGATGAAGTGAAGAGCTATTGTCAAAACAAGCTTTTCCTTCTGTAGTAACATGTCTAGTATGTGGATAGAATTCATACCTATGGCAGGTACAACTCAATTGAGATGACTAAGCTTAACCTGAATGATATCTGGCTATCTGAACATTCTATATAACTCAATGTTCCATCTGTAACATATAGCATTTTCCAGAAAAATAATTCTCAAAATGCTGCAATTAATCTCTTAATACCCATGTTTTTAATAAAGTTTTTCCTTCATTTGAGAAAAATCTTCTAAAAAATATTACACAACAGTATATCAGGTAATTTTTCACAATTGAACTGTTTTGCATGTCTAATAGTCTTTATTTTTGAACATAACATTATGTTATGAGCAAATAATGTCTTTATTTGTTGAAAAAACGATTGTCAGTATCGAGGACTCTAAAAAAAAAAATGCAGATTTTTTTTTTTTTTTTTTATCCAAAAATGAATACAAACAGAAAAAAATACAACTTAACTTTATTAATTAAATCTTTAAAATTACATATTACCTATTTTTGTGCCCCCCAAAAATATTGGCATGCTTTCAGTTGTTTTCTTGGCCGCCATTTTCAAATGCTTGTAGAACAAGTTGCATTACAAGAAGAACAAGCAAGTCTAGTAGTTTTGTTACATGGAATAGACTTAATAATAGAATAATTAAGTTTTGTTACATGTATATAGATAGAAGTACTAGATCGTCTAACATAACGGATTGCAGGATTTTATGACATAATATTGTAATCTCTCTTTCTACATGCAAAATAAAAATGTCCCATAGAATGGATATTGAGACTATGAGTGCCCCAAATCCTTTATGGTCAGGGTAAAAGTATCTGCAGCATAAATCGAAAAGGGGAATAAGTATTTTGTACAATGATAGTTTTTTTTTTTTTTTTTTTTTTGATGGGATATGAAATTTTAAGTTTTTTTTTAATTCACTAAAAGGCTTTATTAGCAATAGCCATGTGTTTCTTAATTTCAGATAGAATTTCATCATTTTTTGATCCAAGGTAAGTGAAATCTAAATTATTTTGCATCTATAATCCCCATTTACCAAGATTGTTATTTCTAGAAAAATTAGAACAGAGTGACTATAACTAAAGTTCAACTTTCCAAATGCTGTCGAAAAAGTACCACTGTTCACAATGAGTTCAAATTTGAACTGAAGATACTCGAAGAAGGTTGAAACGGTATGACATCAAAGAAAAGTTCCACCAATTTTTCCCTTCCCATTTGGTATGACCCTACCGTGGTGCATGGGCTTTCCGCTAACAGTGTCACAACTGTTGAATGACTTGGAAGCCTTTTTTTTCGTCAAAAAACCGAAACAATCAAGCACATTGGACACTGCAGTTTGTTTAATGTGCTACTCAAGCCAAATACGTTGTCATTTCGATTCAAACTATCACTGGCAGCCGAATTCACTTTCTTTATGCCGCTTACGGCGCCATCTATTCATACACTTTGAATTTTTTTGAGGCCGTACCGTTTCCGCCTTCTTCAAGTATCTTCAGTTCCAATTTGAAATCATTGTGACTAGTGGTTATTTTTTTTTTTACAGCATTTTGAAAGTGGGACTTTAATTATAATCACCCTGTATTTTATGCAGGGTAACTAGGAGGCTGTTCCATATTTCCTCCATTGCCATTGATCTTGTGACCGAAATTTTTGCCAAAAGGTTTTGACTAAAACCATGTGATGTGGAGGAGAGCTCTTATGCTGAAACCGCAAAGAATGTAGATGGGCTAAAGCAAATATTTTAGAAATTCAGTAACTGTCGAATACAGTAACTTTTATTCTTAGAATACTCATCCCAAAAGGAAATTGTTCTAACTGTATACCAGACATTGAGAAACCATTGCACCTGATGACATTTTTTTAAGGCTTAGGTGTGCGTTTTCATTGGTGGCCAGGTAGAATTATGACTAATTAAGCTATAGGTAGAATTATGACTAATATAGCACAGTCCTGTCACATTAATGTGACCACCACCTACTTTCGACGTCAATGTGAAATAACCAATCACAAAAGGCAGGTGGAAGCACATTGCAGTGGAGTGTATATAAAGGATGTCCTAGGGCATCGGAAAGCATTTCAATCATTGACGTAATGTAGAAACGTAGCGATTTATCCGACGTCCAAAAGGGTATGATTATTGGCTTTCGGGCCAAGGGTGGAAGCATTTCGGAAACGGCTAATTTTGTGAACTGTTCGCGTGCCGCCGTGTTAAAAGTATACCGTGCATGACAAAATGGCACCATCCAGAATCAGCGGCGTGGCACATGTGGTGTACCACGGGCTATAGATGACAGGGGCGAACGAAGGCTACGGAGATGCGTTCGGGCGAATAGATGTGCAACTGACCACTCAGATGAACCAAGGAGCTACCAAGAGTGTATACTCAACAACGGTTCAGTGAAAGTTGCTGCGCATGGGCCTCCGCAGCAGACGCCTGGTTAATGCACCTATGCTGACTGTTGTTCATCGGCGACGAAGGCTGGAATTTGCACGCCAGTACCGAAACTGGACGTCCACAGGTGACTTTTTCCGATGAATCACGTTTTATGCTCCCTCGACAGATGAAAGTTGGGGTATACGGCGTGAAACGTCTGAAAGCAAACACGCTGCAACAATTGCCGGAAGGATCCAAGCTGGAGGAGGGAGCATTATGGTTTGGGGAATGTTTTCCTGGCATTCACTGAATGCACTCATCATTGCGGAAGGCACGATGGATCAACACAAGTACGCATCAGTCCTTGCGGACCATGTCCACCCCTACATGCAAATTATTTTTCCTCAGAATGATGGCATCTACCAGCAAAACAATGCGAGGTGTCATACAGCTCGCAGTGCATGTGCGTGGTTCGAAGAGAACCAGGATGAGTTTACCGTACTTCCTGGCCAGCAAACTCACCGGATTTAAACCCAATCGAGAATCTGTGGGGCCATCTCGATCGGGTTGTTCGCGCCATGGATCCTCAACCGCGTAATCTAGCGCAGCTGACCACGGCACTGGAGTCGACATGGCTCAACATCCCAGTGAACACCTTCAGAAACCTAATTGACTCTTCCTACACGTCTCGCAGCGGTCCGCTCTGCCAAAGGTGGTTATTCTGGCTTTTGACAGGTGGTCACATTAATGTGACTGGACTGTGTATAATAAATATACACATTTTATACTAAATCCGTGATAGCAAAATCATTTGATACTTCCGAAATTGATGTGTTTCAGCTGTCTGTCATCGCAGCCTCCAAGATGGGCTGCTAATGTTAGTTACATACATTTTACTTCTACTTTTATTTCTTTTTTTCTTTAACTTAAACGATTTAAGTTAAAGAAAAGAGCCTATCTTCCGCCTATCCTTCTATACCTATCCGTAGCCTATCTTCAAGCCCCCTGGATAGTGCTCAAAGAGTAACAGCGGTGCAGTTCTTGCTCATGGCATAAAGATTAACTGTCTCTGTATTGCCAACTTTCGTTAGAACAACGTGTTTCACAAAAACAGTTGCATATAATAAAATAAACATAAATCAGATCAAGCCAAGGTCAAATTAGGATGAAAATAGTTGAACCGACATTAGCACAAAAGCGAACGTCAAGACAATTGGGGGTAATAAATCAGTCAAAGCAGGGAAGAATCGAGAGCGCTATGCGTGAGCGTTGCAATATGCAACAAGCACGTTGAAAAGAGGACACCGTCAGTTAGAGAGGAGCATTTGGAATTCATTTAAAATATTTAGAACAGTGCGAGGTCTGTTTTTGAAGGAGGAAATATCATAATCGTAATTTCAATTCCTTCTATTAGCTCACACTCTCCCTATATATATCTTGTTCAAATTTTCAATCGTTCATAAAACACTTCTTATTCATCCACTCAAGTTCAAATACATTTTTTTTTTTTTTTTTTTTTTGGAACTTGTGGTGGATGACACTTGATGTTAATACAGTTTCTTCAAATATTAATTCAGCAATTAAATTTAATTAATTAATTTTAGTTTTTTTTTTAAGATATAAGTTGCATGTATCTACCAATAGAGGTCGCCAGATAAACTTAAAAAAATGAATGAAAATTATTTATAAAGGACTTTCTGCAATAGAGTGAAAAAAAAAAAGTAGGAATTGACTTTAAATTTTTTATATATATATTACTTGTTTTATAGGGTATTTAAAACTGTGTTATTGATGTCTCGCATATTATTGCAGAATTTAATGGATATTTTAAGAACATGTCTTAAACTTGAATCGAATCGTCATTACGAAAGCACCAGGGTGAATTTGTTAACATTCTAAGTGTTTTGTTTTCAAGCCTTTGCAATGTTTCAAAATTAGTACGTGAAGTAGAACCCCAAACTAAGCTTGCATAAACTAATACTGGGCGAAGATAAGAGAAATATGTTAGTATTTTAAGATTAAGAGGTAAAGCATAATTTCTATTAATTAAAGGATAGAGAATACTAAATTGAGTATTAAATTTATTTATAACTTTATAGATATGTCATCTGTAGTTAAATTTACTATCAAGAATAATTCCTATATTTAGTTTCTTTACACCAGGTGTTATAATTATTATAGATTTTATTATTAGAGGGTTATAGGATTTTTTGCGGGTAAAAAGAACTGCTTCAGTCTTGTCTACATTTAATTTTAGCTTCCAGTTAATGAGCCATTTTTTTTTTAAATCGATGTAATTTTGCAAATGTTTCTGCATGGGGCAAGTTTTCCGACTTCGTTTTATAATTACAGTGTCGTCGGCATACGAACTAATTTTTAATAAAGATATTAAAGAGGAACGGACCTAGAATAGAGCCCTGGGGCACACCAGCATGAATATCAGGAATTGAAGAATCATTATTCCCCTACTGCGACAATAAAGTGTCTGTCTGACAGATAGTTACGAATTACTTGTATGTGTATTAAATAATGTGAGAAATTGTAAGAAATTAGTTTGTAAATCAATCCATTAACCCAGATTCTATCAAATGTCATGGCCACATCAAGAAAAATTGAGGCAGTTTCATATTTCCAGGAAAATTCTTCAGCAGCACTGGATTACGATTACGGAGCACCGATTACGGTGTACCAACAGGGGGAAATACCCCCTTAAACCTCCTCATCTTAATTCATAAATATATTTAGAGTTCTAATTGGTTACTTTAAGATTAGTATCAAAAATGAAAGATAAAGTTTCCAAAAATTCAATTAATGTGGTACTCGAAAAAAATTAAAAAATACTAAAAATAAATAAAAGTAAAATACAAAATAAAAGAATTTAAAGTTGAGCTTAAATTCGGTGCAATTAGGGACTTGTCGATGCCATAAAACTATTTAAAAAGGTAAACAATAAATGTAAACAAATCAGTGAAAGGGTTATGCTGAACAGTGGGAACCATGATGAAGATCCTTCAGCAGCAGTTTCTGTGAGATTGCAGAAAGTTTTTTGATAAATCCAAATTACTGGTGCATGAGAAGGTTCCTTTGATCTGACTCACTTTTAAGGAGATTCAGGATGTCATTTTCAATTAGTTTACTAACAGAAGAGAGTAAAGAAATTGGTCTGTAATTAATAGGAGAAGTAGGATCCTTTCCAGGTTCAAGAATTGGAAGAATTCTAGCTGTTTTCCAAGACTTGGGATAGTAACCAATATGAAGAATAGAATCAGTAATGAATAATATTTCAATAAAGTATAAAAAAAATTGTTCAAAGAAAAGAAATTTTTTTTTTAATGCATCAATTTGGAAATATATATATATATATATATAAATTGATTTTAAATTATAAAATATTAGGAATATTTTCTCCAATGAAACAAAATCCTAATTATCAATGAATATGGAAAAAAATAATATAAATTTTAAAAAATTTCAATATATACAAGTTTAAAAACAATTCATAATGCATAAATAAATATGTACAAAAAAATATTATTGTTCAAAATCATTTTCTTTAGAAATTAAAGAATAGGAAAAAAAAGTGTAGTGCGCATGTTGGGTGTAATTGGGCTGAGACACTTGAGGCACAGGTTGGAGAACTCACAGCTTTATTTACACACGCACAAACACCACACACATACAATTAGAGATATACAATATTTAGCACATTTAAAGACTTATAATTATAGATTCGTGGAAGGATTCCATTTCTAAGCCGAAAACCCGAAACTCTGCTACGCGCAGTATTCGCGAAATATACTTCCTCTCCGGGTGAGAGTCTGTAGGCCAACTAATGCACCGGGATGCGCAAAATTTATTCCCTCTCATGATGAGAGACTATAAACTAAACGCTCTCAGCTGTAGTGCTCCTGCGCTGTACTTCCTCTCAGGTGAGATTCTCGAGGCCGACTGACCATTTCTCCTGAACGCCAACTCTTACCAGTGTGTAGGAGAAGCACGGATACAAATTATAACTTGGGTAAAAGCAAACAAAACTTGTAGCTTTATAAAAGTAATGGTTTAAAATGAATAATCCTTTTCAGAAAAGTTTTTGTATAATTTATTAAATTAGAGAAAAAGTATAAAATAAAAATAAACCAATAAATAATTATTGTTTAAAAATCGTTGTTTTTGTAAGAAAAAGAAACGTTTGTTCCAGTAAAGCAGATTTTGGAGAAAATTTAAACAATAAAATAAGTTTTTCCCTAGATAATATTTATCGATAAACATTCCACCTCTATTTATTATCAGTTATATGCCTTTAAGATTTTTGCATTGATAAGCTTGCGTGAAAAAGCATGTTTTAGCAACTTGAACAGTTTGAAAATTCATAAGAATATTGAAAATCGACTCAATAGTTATTAAAGTTAAAACAGAATGTTTGTGGAGGCTGTGAAAGTGTGTAGTACGTGGGCAGGGCAGAGTAGTAAAGGAAATAAAAAAGTGAAAACGAACGAAGAATAATTAGAAGTATACAATTTGAAATATTATTATTATTGTAGGTTATTTAGGGTTATTATTATTATATTATTTGAGAGTTAAGAAATTAAATTAATGTAAATTGCACATTCATTATAAAAAAATAACATCATTTACACTGTCTTATTTTTATTAAGTCATAGGCTAAATAGGTGATTATTTTTAACTGTTTGTAAATCATCATCATCATCAATAGCATGACAGCCCAGAGTGAGCCAAGGCCTTCCTTTGAAAGATTTCCAGACATCTCTGGGTGACAAGGGTCCCCCAATTCTTGACCCCTAGAACAGCAAAATCCTTCTCAACTGCGTCTATCCATCGTAACCTGGGTCCTTTTCCTCTTTGTCCCTGTGGCTTTCCCAAAAAGAGGCTTTTAAACTGGGTTTGAATTTCATTCTAAATATATGAACAGCCTAGTTTAATCTATTGATTTTAATCAATTTTATAATATATAGGTCTTTATAGCATTTATATATTTTTGCATTGTACCATCTTCTCCAACAATCACTTTCCCTAGCATCTCCAAGAGTAGCCCTAAAAATCTTCCACTCAAATCGGCTCATCAGATCTTGCCGAAAAATTAGAAGTATACAATTTGAAATAAAATACTGTTATTAGAGTGTTAAGAAATTAAATTAATGTAAATTGAACATCCATTATAAAAAACAAGTAATATAAACCTACTTTACATTACTTGTTTTTCACTAAATACCTACTTTTTTTTTTTTCACTATATTGCAGAGAGTCCTTTATAAATAATTTTCATTCATTCTTTTAAGTTTATCTGGCGCCATCTATTGGTAAATATATGCAACTTAAATCTAAAAAAAAACTAAAATTAATTAATTAAATTTAATTACTGAATTAATATTTGAAAAAACGTATTAATATTAGTGAACTTGAGTGGATGAATAAAAAGTATTTTATGAACGATTAAAAATTTGAACAAGATATATATAGGGAGAGTGTGAGCTAATAGAAGGAATTGAAAAAATGAACTCGCTATGAGTTGACAGAAAATTCAGTATTTTGCTTACTCGTATTAAAAAAAATTTTGTGAAAGAAACGAATTTCTCTCAAAGTAAGAATATTTTTGCAAAATTATAAATTTATATAAAAATGAAACCAGACAACATTTATCGAAACTGATAACAATTCACAATCAGCAATATACTTAGAGATATTGAACTGATAAACAGTCGTGTAAAAGCATGCCGTTTTAACATTTTAATAGTTTATACTGGTTGGAAATATTCGTAACATTTTCGTAAATATTATTCAGTAATTATTAAAATTAAAACAAAATGTCTACGTAATTGTGCAGGAAAGAATAGTAAAGGAAATAGTATGTAAGTGAAAGTGGGTGGTAAAATAATGAAGAATAATTAGAAGTATAAAATATTTTGAAATAGAATAGAGTTGAGAATAACTCATCGAAACTGATAAACATTTCAATTCTTTTCCCTATCTATTGCATACCTGTAGATTTTGCATTGATAAGCAAGTATGAAAAAAAAAAAGCATATTTTAACAACTTGTATTGGATTGAAAATTCATAAAATTTTTGTAAACATTTGTTCAATACTTATTAAAATTAAAACAAAATGTCTATGGGGGCTGTGTAAGTACAAGAATTGTGAAATGTAAGTGAAAGTGGTTGGCAAGATAATGAAGAATAATTAGAAATAATAAATTTTGAAATATAATTTATTGTTATTTGGGGTTTAATAAATTGAATTAATGTAAACTGAACATGCATTATAAAAAAAATAACATTTAAACTGTCTTATTTTACCAAATCATAGTCTAAGTAAGTGATCATTTTTAACTGTTTGAAAATACAAGCTAAAGATTAGTATCAACAAGAAGTTAAAAGGGCTTAACGTCAATTTAGCTTTCATCAAATTCTTAAAAGAATTGCATTAATTCTTAAAATATGTTGTTAGATTTTATTTGTACATGAAACTAATTAAATTTAATCAAATGAAGAACATGATTAACTAAACGCTCCTGATATACGCTGCAATTGCTTTATTTTAAAAATAGAAATATGTCTCTTTTAAGAAATAAAGTTTCGAGGTATGACGTGAGTAGGAAAGATTTTCGATCCCACGATTTGAGTCATGATATAAGAAGGGCATTGACTTATGTGAAGACCATTGGGAGCGACTACCCCTCATTGGCATATCATACAACTACTCCTACACCCCACCACATCACTGTGCCTAGAGCTGAATTGACCCTTTACAGTTTGGGAATGATGTGAGTGAGAAGTCTGATTGGGCTTTGTGATGCTCTGTGATCATAGGAGACCGGGACCTACGGTTTAAAGTGGATTCCGAACCATTACAAACATCCATGTCACCGCCGGGATTCGAACTAGAAACCTGTACCACCGAGGTCCAAACAATCTGCCATTCAAGCCCCATTGGCATATCGTATGAGATAAAACCCATCCATATCGCACTAGGAAGTCACATCCACTTTCAAGACTACATTCGAATTGGCTAGCGGTCTGGCCTTTGGTACCACACGCTTCAGTTCGAATTCTGGCGGTTGCAAGGATATTCGTAAGTGGTTCGGAATCGACTTTAAAATGTAGGTCCCGGTCTGCTTGGCCCTCGTGTACACAAAATGACCGTAGAGCGGCAAACCAAATCAAACTCAAGTCTACTCCTTTTTCAAAGTAGTGATTTCAACACACTCCACCTGGGGGGATCGAACTCTCATTACCACCAAACCAATGAGGAAGGAATATCACATTACATTACACTAGTGATCTGAAAAGTGAGGTAGAAGGTGAACAAAAAGATAGTCCGCAAAAAACGTAGGCTCACTGGAGGATAGGATAGGATCGTGTATCACGTGAGAAATAGTTTCTGTGCCTGGTTTCAGTAGCGACTGGGGAACGCGTTATTTGGCGAGAGATTCGCCCATCGGCGGGGTTGTTCCTAAATACCTGCGCTATATTCCTCTTTCGGCGTCAATAGTCCAGCGGCGATAATTACTTTACGATTTTTCTTTACTCAGACGCTTATTTTTTATAACAACCTTGCTCTTTACGCACTCACATACATATATACATATGCATACTGGCAAAACCCGGCATACATTGTCGTGCCAAAAAAAAAAAAATGCATTGTAGAAAATTACATATCGCGAATCTATTTTCCATGTTCCAATAGATGTGCACACTCCTTTTCATGGATATCGTTTGAACGGTATATAAAACGAAATGCTGCAGCACCCACTGACAGCAAGTCAGAATAAAGTTGATAGCGCGAACCTATTTTTCGTACTCGTATATATATTATTACCCATTAAAACAGGAACGGTATAGAAGATGATATACTGCAGGACCCTCTGGTGGTAACTTACAACAAAGGGGAGGGGCCAGTATAAAAACATTCTCCATGTTTTGTCAAACACACAAAAAAAATTTCATTTGTATAAAGATATATCGATTGCAACGCCATCTATCAGATCCGATTGTGAATCTAAATTATCCAGGGACCCACTCAAACACAAACAAAAAATTTCATCAAAATCGGTCCAGCCGTTTAGGAGGAGTTCAGTGACAAACACGCGTACAGAAGAATTATCTGTATAAAGATATATTGATTTCAACGCCACCTACCAGATCCAATTGTGAATCTAAACCATCCAGGAATCCAGATCTCAAACACACACAAAATTTTTTATCTAAATTGGCCCAGCCCTTTACAGGAGTTCAGTGACAAACACAAGTACTGAAGAACCAGCAGCGCCACCTGCCGGGTCCAATTGTGAATCTAAACCACGAGGGACCCGAACAACCACACGCAGAAAATTTCATCAAAATCGGTCAAGCCGTTTAGGAGGAGTTCAGTGCCATCACATGAACGGAAGAATTATATTATATAATACATATAGATCTTAAACAAGGTCTATTTTGTTAAAGGTCTGAATGTGAAGCATTTCTGGGTATTTGCATAGCGAATGTTGTGATGGAATGTTATGCTTATTTTACAACTTGTGTGTAAGAATACTGTTGTGCTCTTTGCGACGCAAACTGGTTATGTTTCTAGTTCATTCTTTTGACAGTTAATTTTTTATATATATTATATTAAATTATGTTATATATTATATGAAGGGAGAACATCTTTTAATTATTTTTGTCTAAGGAGTACGCTATCAAAAAGTTTAGCTATTGCTGCATTAGACCATGAAGGTTGTTGATTAATTTATAATGGGCAAAAGCGCTTAGATCTATCTATAGTGGTGGAAGGACCCATATTCATGCATCATATGATGGGAAACATCAAAAATTCCACTCAGGTAACACAACTGTGTCAGTAAGACTTTCTATAGCAATTATCGGAATCTACTTTTTTTCAATAGAGTGCTATGTAGACCTACCTCCTAATGGTGCACCCTGTGCAACGTTCTATGCTGCTAAGTGATCTACAGTTTTCGGCGTGAACTCTCGCTGCTATCCTTACCGTCTTCCTGTTTATAAGCTGCTATACTAGCAGCTAGTTGTGTCAGGATGAAATACTCTCTTTTCTATTTACATTAATTTTATTTACACTATTAATACATACATACACATGGCACCCTGTGCCTCCACTACCATAGTATTAATATTTAAAAGCCAAGAGCCGGTGCCTGACCGTCTGTTTCGATCTGACGCTCCTAGCGTTCACCTCGTGGTCTGAAGATCTCACCGCAACTGCTTACCACACTGGACCACAGTTAAGGTTACAGTTACTGGTCACAGTTGCCAGTTATAACCGCGACCTCTCGCGGTTATATAATAATAATAATATTTAAACCTTACAGGTTGGTATGCATGAAATGCTGGAGGCTTATATCAATAAGAAAGAACTGATCTAATTAATATCTACATCACATTGAAATTTTTGACGAACCAAACTGCATTTTTGTGATTTGGCAGAACTTATGAACCGAGCTCATTTCCATCGTTGCTTGACACTTCATGGAGAATCCGAGATGGCCAGATACTGGCAAGATAGAGAACTTTTAAGGCAATGATTGCGGTCAACTTTGTTGAACTATTTTGTGTGCATTTTCTTCTTTATTTTTATTTTCCCCATTTTTGTATTGTCTTCTCATTGGAAATGAAAAAAAAAAAACAAACTTGTTTTTCAAAGCAGAGATTGCAGCGAGCATTGTCAGTGTATACCACCAATTCAACCATCTTCCTGGACTCCAGTCAGTGTACCAATACCAGTTTGTTTCTTTTTTGTTATATTAGTGGGCTTCGGGGCTTGCATTCCACCAAACGATGAAGGAGTGAGTCTTCCGTGAATATTTTCAATTGTTCGGCATTTGCATGTTAAGTAGAAAGATTCGAGGAAACTTCCGCTGTGCACTGTGATGCTTACATACACGCCATCGAATCTCTTTGCTTCGGAAAGCAAGACTGCGACTTTTGCACCTAATTGTTGGGATTACTTTTTTCCACCAGCTAAAGTGTGAAATGGCGTTGGTATAAAACAGGGGTGGCCAACCCAACTGATCTTGTAGACCACTTTGGAAATGCATCCTAACTCCGCGGGCCGCATATAAAATTATATATACCCACTATTAGATTTAGACCTACTATAGACATTTTTCGATGATGATTTGCTGGATTAATGGAGAACCTTGGTTGCTTAGCAACCTCTATCTCCTGCTTTGTGAGTAAAGGAAATTTCTTAAGCTTTAAGCCCATTGATTAGATAGAAAAAAAAGCAATATATTATTAATTTATTAAAAAATTAATTATTCGAAATTTTTATTAATTAATAAATAAATAAAAAATAAAATAATAAAATAATAATAATAATAATAATAAAAAATAAATAAATAAATAAAAAAATTTCTGCATATATAATTTTTTTATATATATATTATTATTATAATTTCAAGTAGGTAATAAAAAAGATAAACAAAAGAAACAAACAATAACGATTGGAGGGGAAATTGTGACTCAGCGGAGAAACTGCACGGTCATTCGGAAAGGAGGATATCGGAACGTTAATGAATAATATTCAGAACAGCGCGAGGTCTTTTGCGATTTTTAAAATCAGAAATGTCGTAAACATAGTTGCTTAGATCATTCAAAACGGAATTGTTAATATTTGGAATGGAATTATAAAATTTTTTTGTTTTATACACAAATTGTTTAAAACTTGGGAGGGAAAGAGCATGTCTGATATCCTCATTTCGGAAAAACCAAGGCGAATTTGTAATCATACGTAGAATTTTATTTTCAAGTCTTTGTATGATCTCGAAATTCGATGGAGCAGTAGATCCCCAAATAGGACTCGCATATGCAAGTATTGGACGCAAGTAAGCAAGATAAATGAGCTTCTTATTTTCCAAGGACATAGTAGAATTCCTACAAATGAGTGGATACAGTACACGAATGCTTCTATTAAATTTATCCCTAAGATAGTTAATGTGAGGAGCATAATTTTAGATTTACGATCTAAGATTACACCCGTGAAATATTTAGTTTTGAACGTTTAATTGAATTTTCCATTTTATAAGCCATTATTCAAGATGATTAATATAATTATGAAGGTTTTTACTAATGATAAAATGTTTACGACCTTGAGTGAGGAGTGCTGTATCATCTGCAAAAAGACTGATTTTCACATTATAAATTTGCGGAATATCATTAACGTAAAGATTGTAGAGAAATGGTCCAAGTATTGAACCTTGGGGAACACCAGCCTGAATTTTTTGAACAGAAGAATCTGTGTTACCAATGGAGACCACAAAAGTTCTATTAGTAAGATAATTATGAATAATTTTAATAAGAAAAGGAGAAAAGTGGAAAATAATTAACTTATGGATTAACCCACTGACCCAAACTCTATCAAATGCCTTTGCTACATCAAGGAAAACCACAGCAGTATCTAATTTCCAGGAAAATCCCTCGGAAACAGTTTCAGTTAGATTTAGTAGTTGATGCGTTGTAGATAATTTTTCAGTAAAGCCAAATTGCTGGGGAATGAGAAGATTTTTTTTGTTTAGTTTCATTTTTTAGATAAGTCAAAATGACCTTCTCTATTAATTTGCTTAATGAAGAAAGAAGAGAAATGGGCCTGTAGCTAGAAGGGGAAGTTGGATCTTTACCTTTCTCATGAATGGGCAAAATTCGAGCTCTTTTCCAACAATCAGGGAAATAAGAATAATGAATAGCAGCGTCAGCAATTTGGCAAATTTTAAAAATAGCTTTTAAAGGAAGATTTTTCAGCATCTTTTTGTAATAGTATCCATACCAGGGGTTTTGTTAATCTTTAAGTCACTGATGAAATCGATAATAGTAGAAGCTTTAGTATTAAAATTTTTTTGGAGCAAAATGGATGGAGTTAAAGTTAGAAATAGAGTCATAAACAGATTTAGTATTCTGAGGATCAATAATGTTATTTTCCTGAAACTGCTCCCTGAAAGCAGTCTGCCAAAATTTCGGCTTTTTGAGAATTAGCTGTAGCTGTGCAATTGATAGTTTTTAGGGTGGTAATAGAGGATTTTTTTTCCTGTTAAAATCTTTCGGAAGCTTCCAAAAAGAACCATCTTGGCTGTTTACAGTTTGGAGGTGATTATTCCATGAAGTTTGCTTGTATTCAGAACTAGCCCTTCTGACAAGTGCTTGAGTATAGTTGTAATGAGTTTTGCTTTGCGGATCTCTGAAAATTTGCCAATTTTTGCGCGCATGATTTCTTTGAGTAATTAGAGTTTTAATGTATGGAGACAAATAGTTACTATTGTTAGCAGCGATATTTTTAGAAGCAGTTGTGAGCGTAGATAATGGCATTGGTAAAATTAGTTACTTCATTTTCAATATCTTGAAAGGAATTAATGTTATTAGTAGAATAAGTAATATTTGTATCAAGGGTGGTAGTAAATTTAGACCAAATAGTTCTAGTTTTACTGGGGATTGGGATGGTAGGATAAGTAAAATTATATTTTAAGATAACAGGATTATGATCGGAAGAGAGTTCACTGAGAGAGTTGATAGAATGAGTGAAATGGAAGTTATTAGTAATTGCAAGATCAATTATTGAAGCTGAATTAGCACCAAGTCTAGTGGGCGTTAAAGGTGCTAAAATGTCTAGGTCAATATTGCGAGCGATAGAAGCAAGTACTCTACCAGTATTATTATTAATTCTGCAACCCCAATGAGTGTTATGTGCATTAAAATCGCCTGCAAGAATAGTGCTATTATTAAGAGAGAGGAGTACATTGATATCATTAGTTAAGTTAGATGTATCAATACGATTAGGAACGTATACGGAAGCAATGGTCAGAGAGGGCAAATTAGGAAAGACAAGAGAAACAATTGTAGCTTTGATATCAAGTAGAATGGGAGTAGGAACATGAGTATGAGGAATATTGGTTTTAATAAAAACTCCCGTTCCGCCAGAAACTGGATTTTGAGGTCCATCGTCACGATAGAAAGTATAACCAGAAATAAAAGGGTTTGAAGAAGTTGGGTCTCTTGAAGCAATACTATGTCAGGTTTGTATGTCTGAAGAAAATTATCCAACTCAAGAATCTTGTTCCAAATATTACAAGCGTTCCAATAGCATATACAAAGACCTGTAACCAACCGAGTCATTACGGGGCATTAATAGAAGTATTAGAGCACATACAATTTGCGAATATTTGCAGTTTGTCAGCTTTGTTCTTAGTGGAATTTATTTGATTAATTAAATTTGGAAGATTTTTGATGTCCGTAAATAAAGAAATAAATTCTTTCATTAAGAAAATTGCATTTTAGAATAAATTAATATCTTAAATGCTGGGTAAAGCACTCTGTTGGTTCTGTGTCACAATTGTAGGAATAGGTGCAGGAACGGATGAAGTTGCAGAATTTTTAGCATAGAAGCAAAACTGGCGTTGGGGGTAACTGGTCTAGAAGAGAAAATCTTAGGATAAGCTGCTTGCCTAGACATTTTTCTTGGAGTGAAAAATGGAAACATAATGAGCTATTATTATTGTGTTTACTATTATTCTTGCATGTAAGCATAGATAATATAATAATAACGGTACTAAACGCACATTGTAAAGAAATATAGAACACTCAAAATGAAATATAAAAAATATATAAATATAAACGAAAGAAAAAAGATGAAATCATTAAAAAATATTTATTTTACTAGTTGAATATTGAAGTATCCACTCTTTCACTTAGCTTTTGCAAATTAAGGTGCGTGCATCATGCATAATTAATGAGTTCGCAGAATATGATTTAATTATTCTGCGAACTCATAACTGTAAACTCATCAGTAAAATAGGCACTATCTGTCCTATATTCGCAAGAATATTTTTAAAAAATCAAAGTTCATTTTTTTTTCTCGTCATTTCGACAGTTAATTTTTAAATATATAGATGTACACATAATGTATCTTTTCAATACATTGGTTTTCACTACTTTGGCCATTATAAAATAAATATATATTTTTAAAAGGTGATACATCTCACGGGCCTGAGGAATATTCAAGGCGGCCGCGTGTTGGCTACGCTTGGTATAAAGGAATTTTCCTTATACATGTTGGAAAAAAATCTGTATTCAACAGTTTTTTTCCTCAGGGTTAACCCTTCAGTTGAAATGCCCTCAAAGTGCAGGAATTTCGGAGAGTGCTGAATAAAAATTCATTTTGGTCGCCATCTTTGCTCGTAAATGTCCTTAGATTGGATTTAATAAAAATTAAATTTTATTCTAAAAACAAAGAAATCGAATTTCAGTGATATCAGCAGATATTCATAAGTTTCCTAAAAGCATATGCAAAACGTTTAAGACAGTTCAAGGTTGTCTGGGATTGTTTAGTAAGATGATTTCTCTAATCTTCAGGGCAGACGCACAATTTTGATGACCTTGCACTTTTGAAATTTCTTGAACAAAAGGTCTTTTCAAAGTCTGTTTTAGAGATTCATTTGTTTTAATTTTAATTTGTCTATTTCATTCCCACTGTCATTTCGTTTTCAATAGTTTTATAAAGAATTTTTTTGTTATGTAAAGATATTAAACACTCCCATTTTGATCAACAAATAGTATGGACAACTAATATTAAATATCGCGGCTTGATTATAGAGAATAAACTAACGTTGCGACCTTATATTCAAAAAATAAAAATAATCAAAAAAATATTGGAACAAATTTTATTTCACTCTGCCAGTCACCAATAAATATTCTAAATTAACTTTGTCAAACAAAATTCTTCTCTACAAACAAGTTCTAATGCCTATCCTTATTTCGCTGTCCCAATCTGGGGTCTAGCTGCAAAATTTAACAAAAAATCGGTACAAATTATTCAAAACAAACTTCTTCGTATCATCACTGATGCACCCTGGTTTGTCAACAACTCTAAAATTCAGCAAGATTTAAAAATTTATTCTATTATTACAAAACTTTATAGAAATTTCTTCAATACTATTGGTACCCACGAAAACCCACTCATCAAGGGACAAACTATTTTTACGCAATTCAATGGAAAATACAAGTATCCTTACTCTACTTCTGAATGGAATCGAAGCCTCAAACCACCCTAATTTCCTGTTCACTTATTTATTCTACTTCGGTTTAATAACTCCCAGTCTTTCTTCTAATAGTATCCCTCTCTACTAATCGCAAATCTCATGTTACATTTTTATCGCATGTTTTCATGTTAAATTTTCATGTTTCCTTTTTAATACTCTTTTATTGGTTTCACCTGTATGTTTGTTTGTTTGTGACTGACTCTTTGGGTTCGATTTTGACCTACTTTAAGTGATCAGATTTAATTTAAACGTTGTAGACTTATCAAGGACCGACGACTCTAAAATATTTTGATAAGTTTGTTATCTCATCATGATTAGGATCGCCAGGATTAGTGATTTTATTGTAACTTATGAGGAGTGCAACGTAGACCCACTTCCCCGTTGGTGCACACTAGGCAACGTTCTTGTGACGGCAAAGTGGTCTGCAGCTTCTGGCAGTTCTTTTTTTGTTCTACATGTCTTCTCGTCGTTGTCGTCGTTTTCGTCGTCATTTTCGTCAAGTCTCGGAGGTTGGCCTTAATGTTCTACAATGGAACGCTGGTGGTTTGTCTCTACCAAAAAGAATTGACCTAATTCACACACTCTCTGGACAAAATATTGATGTCTTTGCCATTATGGAGGCAAACCTCACTCTTGATACCGTCAAATTTTATCCTTTTCCAGGATATAATGTCTACCTTCTTCCTAAGTATCGAAAAGTTGCAAGTGGAATACTAGTGGGTATTAAAGACACTCTAACGGCAGACTTTGAGATTTGTAAAGAAATGGGAGAATCTGAGGATAAAAGGGAAATCATTAAATTAGAAGTATGGAAGAAGAGTTGTCGCTTTAAAATTTATATGTTCCCCCAGGAAGCAAACCCTACCTGTCTTCGCTATCCATCGATAATAAGACCATTGTCATTGGTGAATACTCATTCCACACGTTGGGGCTATGACGATATGAATGCTGCTGGGAAGGAGATCGAGGACCTTTTAAACTCTAGTTTGCTTGATCTTATTTACGACACCTCTGATCCACCAACTTATATGCATTACAATGGAAGTGGTAGCACACCTGATTTACTTTGTGTTTCTACTAATTTGAGTCCTTTTACAAATCGAATAGTCATTGGGGACCCTGGATCTGGACATAGACAAATTATTGCTTCAATTGTTATTCAAGGACAAAAGACGAAGCCACACTACTCACAACGTAAATCTTGGAACTTTAAAAAAGCTGATTGGGTCGAACTGAAGAGAAACTGCAAGAATTAACTGAAGAGAAACTGCATATGAATATATTTCTCTTTACATCCTAGCCGTATTGTTTCACAGATAAATAGGGCTATCTTAGCATGTGCAAAAACTCAATTCTAAGAGGAAGAGTAAAAGCCTATAAATGTTTTTGGTCGGAAAAGCTGGATGAAATGAAGGCTAAGCGTGATCGTTTAAGAAGAAAAGCTGAATTATCCAAAAGACAAAGTGATATGGTACTCTGGAGAAAACAAGTGGCTTTATTCAAGAAAGCTATTTTGGAAGCTAAAAGGAAATGTTTTAATGATTTTATTTATAACATCAATTATAAAGAGGATAGTATGAAAACGTATAAATTCTTGTCAACCTTGCAAAATAAGAGACCGGTTCCTAAAAAGGAGCCAATTTACTTCAATGGGGCAATTTTGACCTCTGATAAAGCTGTTGCTAACACGTTTGGCCAATCCTACGCAAAGAACCAGGAAAAGGGGCCTTTTGCCCGAAAATGCCAAGTCAAATTAAAAGAGATTAGAGATGCAGAGAAAATTTAAACAGCTCACAGGATACTCATATTGTTTTTACAGCTCCTTTTACTCTAGAAGAATTGAGACTGGCTATTGAGTGCCAAAGAGTGAAAAAAATCACCAGGAGAGGACAACATCCATGTCGAGTTTTAAAACATATGAGTGATACAGTTAAGAATACTTTACTTTGCACCTTTAACAGAATCTGGGAGACAGGACTTGTCCCTGCGAAGTGGAAAAGAGCTGTGGTTATTCCTATTGTGGTTATTCCAACTTAGTAGTTATCGGCCAATATCTCTCACCAGTATTCTAGGAAAAACGATGGAGAAATTAATACTTAATGTTCTAAATTGGTATCTGGAAGATAGAAACCTAATAGTCAATGAACAGGCGGGCTTCCGAAAAAATCGTTCTACAACAGATCAGGTTACTTACCTCAGCCAAATTGTAAAGAATGCCTTGGACAATCGAAACATCTTAACAACAGTGTATGTTGATTTTAAAAAGCGCATATGACACGGTGTGGGAGAGAGATTGCACCAAAAACTACTTATTGCTGGACTTTGTGGAAATATGTTTAAGTGGATACGGTCATTTACGGACCAACGTATTTGCAAGATCAAATTTGGAAATGGCTTATCTAAGTGTTATAATCTACAGACCGGTTTGCCTCAGGGTACAGTTGGAAGTTGTAGTTTTTTCAATCTATATATCAACGACTTAGTTTCTACTTTAAAGACTGTTAAAGATGTAGATTGTTTGCTCTTTGCTGATTATCATGTCATTTGGACCCAGCATCAAAGCGAAATGCGAAATCTTTGATAGAAAATAAAATTAACAAAGCTCTTGATATATTATCAGGCTGGTGTATTAAAAATAATATGACTGTAAATTTAGAAAAGACAGCCACTCAGACTTTTTCTTTAGCTCACGAAACACTCCTCCCTGACTTAAAGTATAGAGATGTTGCTCTGATTTACTCTAGCAAGTTTAATTATTTGGGAGTGACTTTCGACAACAAACTAAACTAGAAGTCACACATCGAATCAATTTCAAATCGCTTTCTAAAAAGAGTGTCTATTTTAAAACGCCTTGCTGGATCTCTTTGGGGATGTGATCGATCAACTTTAAATGTTACTTATAAAACTTTATTCAACCAATAATTACTTACTGCTGTGAACCACTCATTGCAGCAAATGAGCAAGTATTGCAAAAACTAGAACTGTTACAAAATCAAGCTCTACAGCTTATTACTGGGGCCGTCAAATCAACACCAATTAATGTTATGCTGTTATTGGCAAATAATAAACCCATTAAAACTATCATTAAAGAAAAAGCTCTGATTCTATGAGAAATTAATTAGAACTGGAAATCCCTACTGGACTAATTATCCAACAACCACTAGAAATTTAAAAACTCATAAAGGTTTTGTTCAGTTTGTTCTGGATGTCAGACAGTATCTTAAATTGGCAGCTATTTTTCAGGAGTTAGAAAAGCCCTATAATCCATTTGATTATATGCAGATTGAGGTAAATTTAAGTCTTTCAGATGAACTTTATAAGAAGAACACCTCTATAGATGTTTTGATGGTTTATACACTTGATACTATTGATACAAGATACCCAGAATCTGAATGGTTGCACGTATATACAAATGGCTCCTTTTTGAAAATCTCATTACTGCAGGTTCAGGAATCTTTTCGAACTTGTTCTCCTTCTACGCTTCAGCTGGGAAATATCGAATATCTTTTGATGGAGAAGTGGAGGCTATCCGAATTGCTTTGAAGTTTTTACTAATTTTTGAGGATAGATTCAATAGAGTGGTTATTTTGTCTGATTCACAAACCGCAATTCAGGCTATTAGTTCCACCAAGCCACCTTCATCAGAGGAAATCTCCCAGTGTCAAAATCATTTGCGGGAACTGACTTTAAAAATGAAACGGGTGGTACTTCGGTGGATACCTGCCCACTGTGGCATTTTTGGGAACGAACAAGCAGATTGTCTAGCAAAAAGAAGTTCAAAACTACTTCAAATGCGATCCTCGTCACTGTCGCTCCATTCTATAAAACTTTATATCAAACAAATAATGACTAAAAACCACAAGTTACAAATTCAAGATGGGATTAAGTCAAAGCGTTGGAGAGCTGAAGATCTTTTAGCAATACCCATCAATCCGCGACGGCATGCTGTCGCCCAGTTCCGGCTTCTGACTGGCCATGACTGTCTAGCAGAACATCTCCATCGCATTAAAATCTTTTCGAATTCTGTCTGCCCCCTATGTAGTTCAACAGACCCAATGAACAGAGACCACCTCCAACGATGTGGTACTTGACGGCGACTCGGAGACAGCGCTTTACTGGCGTGCGAGAGCACTCTTAATGACTTCGGTCAATCTTTGCATTTTTGGACGTTTATTCTTTTGTATTTTTTTCCTTGTCATTTTTGTTATTATTACTATTTTTATTCTTCTTGTACTTGCTTTGCCATTGGAAATAAAATAAATAAATAAATAAATAAAAAAATTTTAACTTATGAAGAGCAATTTAACTCATGTAGAATGAAAGTACCTAAGACATTCAAACCTACGTGGGACAGTGGCACAACGGATAACGCGCCTGACTACGGATCAGTGGTGTGGCGCTGCCATCCACCCACTCAGTGAATGAGACGTAATTAGGAAACTGATGGGAAATGTGTAATTTTAAATTTATGTCTTATGTGTTTATAAATTTGGTTGCAAATTATGTCTTTTTTTTTTTTTGTTTGTTTTGTCATTGTATTTCGATATTCATAAAGTTGCATCTTGTTAAATTATGTGTGAAACATTTTCAAATCCTGATTAATAATAACAAAGAAAAAAAAAAAGAGGAAAGAGAAGAAAAGAAAAGTGTTTTAAATTGGTGTCATGACAGAAGCCTAAACTAACTATAGACATCAGACTGGTGTGTAGTGTGTGCATGAATGGATATTCATTGTATTTATGTTTGTAAAAATGCGCTAGGGTTTTGCATTATTTGTTTCTGGTGTATTGTTATTGTAATTGTGTCTCATCCATTGACTGGGAAAGCATTAGCGACAGAATTAGGCTATTTCGATTAAGTCAGGTTCGCATTTGTATAAATATTTTTTTCTTCTCCACAAAATGGCAGACGAAGATAAAATTCTAAGTAATCCTTGCCTTCTTTCCTCCATTCGTAGTTTCAATGGTGAAAACGCGGAGGAATTCTTCACAGTGTTGGAAAACACTGATTTGCTGGGAAATTGGTCGGAAATCCAACCGGCAGCTATAACAACCTTAAAGCTAGAGGGGCGTGCGAGAAGATTTTTGAGGCATCATTGAAAGGGAAAAACTTGGGATATCAGCCCTTGAAAGCAAGACTCATTGCTCAGTTTTCAAAGCCAGTGAACTTTGTTTCTAATTTTACGCAGTTCGCAACTACAGTTCAACTACCCTCTGAAAGAGTGAAGGATTTTGCTTCCAGGTTGGAAGAGGTTGGTCTCCCCTTAAGAGCTTTGGGAAGAGTTCAGTGGAGAGTGGGGATATGTCCCAAAAATTAAGAGCAAAAATAATTTTAAGTCAATTCCTGGCGGACTCCAACCTAGGATAAAGGCGCAAATGGTGATTATAAACCCTGAAACCTTTGAGGGAGCAGTCGAGTTGGGAAAGAATAGAAATTGCGCAGGAAATGTTAGTACCAAAAGTTAATGTGTTAGAGTCAGGTAATAGAGTTAACGATAAAGTACTTGAGGCGGTGCAGGCCAGTGGTGACACGTTAGCGAAAACCCTAAATCTCGTGAATAGGCAGTTGGAGCATCTCAATAGTCGAATGGACAAAATTGAGGCTGAAACCAAATCAAGAAATGGAGGGAATTGGCAAGTAAATAGACAACCCGTAACGTGTTTTCACTGCAACCGGCCAGGATATTATATGAGGGATTGCTACCAAAGACAAGCTGAGAATAGGGGTAGAGGCTCAAATCACAGGGGGGCGAGACAAAGGTAATGGCAATGATTATACTTATGGACTTATGGTAATCAGTGATTTTCTGGTGGGAATAATCAGCCAAAGGAAGAGACTGAAATAAAACATGTGAAGGGCGGAAATATTGTAGGATCCTTGGTTCCCACAGTGGCCCATGTCGATCCAAACCTTAATGTTTTTTATTCATGTACCTTACCATTAATTGATATTGTTATTGGGGGAATTAAATGTATGGCATTGATTGACAGTGGAGCGACGATGAATCTGATAGATAAATCTATATTTCATAAATTAAAAAATTTTGTTGTAATTGAGGCGCCTCCTATAAACTTGCAAACCTTGTCTAATGAGTCGCTATCTAACAAACTTGTGATTAAGACTTCGGTAGAAATTAAAATTGTAAAACTTCCTGGTCACTTTGTTTTAGCTGAAGCGGATTTGCCCCCGTCCTTTAATGTCATATTAGGCTTAGAATTTTTGAACCTTCATAAGTTTACTTTAGATTGTGACAAAAAAATTGTTGAAAAATGATAAACTTGAATTAAAATGTAATTTCGAGAAAATAAACCATAGCACAGGATTTGTGGTGGGAGAAAATTATTCAAATGAAAGGCATGTGACCAACAACGAGGGAAAAATCTTGAGATTAAAAAAATGTAAATCCGATGAAAAACAACAAAAAAAATTGTGAAAATGAGAATAATAAAACAATGGAAGTATACTTTGTTGACAAATTTGACAAAAGTAAAAAACTTAGTAAATTAAGTGCAAGTGTTCTTAAAGGTACAACTATTCCTCCTCTAGAAAAGAAATACATTAAGTTAAGGGTTATTATTGATGGTATTAGGTATCTAAAAATGAACAAATTGTGTTTCTGAAAAAAAAAAATAAGATTTCAAAAAATTTCTTATTGGCTAGGGCAGTTGCTCAAATTGAAAATGATGACAAATGTTTGGCATTAGTTTGGAATATCTCGGATGGCCCTCTACATCTAAACAAGAACATGATTTTGGCTGACATCGAACCAATTTTGAACAGAAAAAAAAGGAAGATTTTGTAAATGTCATTCATGAAGGTATGGTAACGAACATTAATTGGGAAGAGAAATTAGATCTGAATCATCTAAATCAGGATGACAAAACTAAATTGCTTACTTTATTGGATAGATACAAGCCTGTTTTTGCACAATCTGAGTCAGATTTGGGATCATGTGACATTGTGCAGCACGAAATTAACTTAACTGACAAATTACCAATTAGACAAAATCCTTACAGAGTTCCCTATGCTTTAAAGAGTGAAATGAAGCATCAAATAAACACATTGTTGGATGCGGGAATAATTCAGCCCTCAAATTCAGCTTATAGTGCTCCAGTAATGTTAGTTAAAAGGAGAGATGGTTCGTACCGACTAGTTGCGGATTTAAGAAAATTAAATGAGAAAACGATACTTGATAACTTTCCCCTTCCTAACCTTACTGAAATGATAGAAATGTTAAGTGGTGCGAGATATTTCACTTCGATGGACTTAACATCAGATTTTCATCAGATGAAAATGCATCCGTCTTCAGCTCACTTGACTGGCATTTCGACTGAATTTGGGCTGTTTGAGTTTAAGAGAATACCATTCGGTCTTAAAAATGCCAGCGCCAGCTTTCAAAGGCTAATGAGTATTGTTTTGGCAGGATTATCAGAATTACAGATAAATGTTTACAATGATGACGTTATTGTTGCCTCAAAGACGGTTCAGGAACATCTTCAAAAACTGGAAATTGTGTTTCAAAGACTAACTGCTGCGAACCTAAAATTAAAACCCAGTAAATGTTCTTTTCTTCAAAAACAGATTACCTACCTTGGGCATACGGTAAAAGAGGGTCTGGTGCTACCGGATAATAAAAATTTAGATTCTATCAGAAAAGCTTTACCTCCCAAAACTAAGAAGCAAGTGAGGTCATTCCTCGGTTGACGGGTTTGTATAGGCATTTCTTCATTCCCAACTATTCTAAAGGCTGTTTTTACCATTGACACAGTTAACAAAAGAAACTTCCAAATTTGTATGGGGAGACAGAACAGAGGGCATTTGAGACTTAGAGGGAGTTTTTGGCAGCAGAGCCATGCTTACAGTTACCTGATTTTTCCAAACCATTCTCTATTTGCTAGGACGCATCAAATTATGCTCTTGGGGCAGTTATTTTACAGGAAGACAATGATGGTTTTAAACACCCGGTCTCTTATGCATCTAGAAAATTAGGGCCTACAGAGATACTTTACTCGACTGTGGAAAAAGAATGTCTTGCCATTCATTTCGCTGTGACGCAGTTTAAAAACTACATCTATGGTATAGAACTCGTTATCTATTCGGATCAACAAAGTTTAAGCAAAATTCAAAAATTTAAAGACCCTACTTCATGAATTTACAGGTGGCTTTTGACTTTGCAACAGTATACCTTTAAGATTATTCACAAACTTGTACGTCTAAATGTAATGGCTGATTATCTGTCTAGGGCAGTCTATAGAGAAGAGGATAACAAAAAACAGTTGGTAAAAGAAATGTATAATTTAGAGTCAATTTTTTTTTGTGACAGAATTAAATTCTATCTCCTCCGGGGAGTTAATTAAAGATCAGGAACAAGATGAATATTGTAAAAATATAAAAGGTAAATTGGAATCAGGTTTTGTTTTTGCTGAGAAATCACCCAAATTTTTCTTAAGGGATGGGTTACTTTTGTGCTTTAGAAATTCCTCTGATAGACATAAGGATAAGGCAAAGTTGGTAGTTCCAAGGTCAAAAATTCATTTGGTATTAAAGACATGCCATGATTCGAGGTCGGTTGCACCCTCTGGAATCTCTAGAACCTTAAAGCGAATTAAAGAAAAAAATTCTGGCAGAATTTTTATAAAGATGTAAAAAATTATGTGGCCTCGTGTCATGAATGCATTTCTCGGAGGGTCTTTTCAAAAATCAAAAGCTCCGGTCCAAAGAGTTCCTCTTTCAAATTTCCCATTCGAAAAGGTTGGGATAGATGCAATAGGTACTTTTGTTACTTCTATAGAGGGTAATAAACACTTAATTATCATGACGGATTATTTTACAAAGTATGCGGAGGTCTATCCAGTCAAGAATATTCAAAGTTCTACAGTGTGCAAGGTGCTGATTGACTTTATTTCCAGGCATGGGATAATGAGGGTTTTATATTCAGATAGAGGTTCGAACTTCATATCTGCAACAATGCAGGAAGTTTATGAACTGTTGGGTATTTCAAAACAACAATGTCTAAGTTATTCGCCCCAAGGAAATGGAGCGGTTGAAAGGTTAAATAAGACTCTGGTAAATGCGCTCAGTCATCTTGTTTCCTTTAATTAAACTGATTAGTGTCAGCAGGTGCCACTAGCTCTCATGGCATATCGTAATGCACACCATAGATCCATCGATGAAAAGCCATCGTTTCTTGTAAATGGGAGGGATTTAATTATGCCCGCTGATTTCATTTATGCGGAACCTGTGCTATCATATTCAGACACTATGTCTTACAGACAGGAAGTAATCAATCGACTACATAACACCTTTCTTTAGTCAAAAGCAATTTAGAGAATTCGGCGGAGGAAATCTCAAAAAAATGTTGCACCTTTGCCTAAGAACAAGCTGATAGAAGTGGGGGATGTTGTGTATCTCAATACTCCGAAGATTAAAATTCATTCTTCTAAGAAACTTTCGAAATTAAATGAGGATCCCTTTAGAGTGATTACAAAACACAGTCCTGTTATATTTGAAATCAAACATTTAAATAAGCCAGAAAATGTACAAAAAGTCCATCTTAATCGTATTTTTAAAGTGCCAGAGAGAGCTATTTTTGAATGGGAAAGCCCCAGCAATACAGAGTTAGAGATTACTGTTGACGTGAGTCCCACTTCCGTTCAGCGGTTGCCCTCAGAGGAGGAAATCTTAAAGGAGTTCCCACCCTATACTTTACCGCTTGAGACGGGAAATTTCCTGGAAGAAGAAAACTATGAGAATCAGGGGAATTTGGTAAATCTTTCGGATTCGAGTTCTAGCAGCCATTGAGGGAGGTCGTGTTTGACGCTCGCTCCTGAAACTTGATTTGAGGTCAAGATTTTGACCGCGGTTTCTACCCCTGAGTAGAAAATTTCGGATCTTTAAAACGATCAACTAAAAACCTAACATCTCTCATCTTTTTTTTTTTAAAATTTTTAATTTTAATTTAAACTTCAGCATTCCGATGAGTCAATCGTCGTCCGGCATACCGGACATTCCTTCTCCGGAGAGCCCTCCGCTACATGAGCAGGGCCTACCCCCGATCCAGCCACCACCAATACAGAGAACATGGACACCTCTCAAACGGTGACTGCAGAGCAGCTCAGCTGCAACGACTTTCTCTTCGGGCATCCAGCGCCCAGACGTCTCACAGATCCCACACCGGAGCACCTTCTATATTTTGAAGTGCTACTAAAAGGAGGCAGCGGCTCTCATGGCCAAGGTGCAGAAGCACCAGAGCGCTGCCAACAACATTAAATCACCAACCTGGGAGAGAGCTTCATTGACAATAGAAGAATGCTCCAAGAGGATTCGTGCTATATGCACGTACACTGGCATACCTGCCTCTCACCTACCAACTAAGAAAGAACTGGCTGAGATAAAGAAAGCCAAGGAGCTCAGAGACCAGATCGCGGCTGAAGCCCAACAAAGCAGCTGAAGCCCAGCAAGCAGCTGCCGCTCCGTCACCACTCCCACCCCAGCTTTGCCTCAACAAAGCACTGTGCCAACTCCAAAGAGGAAGGCACCCGCCTCTCCAGATGTGGATGATGATTTTGTAACCGTCACATCCAAAAAAAAAAAAAAACGGGTAACTATGGCTGCATTATCTTTAGTTGCCCCTACTAACCCCTAACAAAACGTTGGCTGCCGACCAAACAGTGGCTCCTCCACAATTAAAGAGGGTTAACAGGATTCCACCATTCTTTGTGTCCGCTAAGGGCAAATGGTGGAACATCTTAAATCAGTTACGCGTGCAGGTGCCTAGTATCCAGGCTAAACTGTCCGGCCAATTCTTAAGAATTACGGTCGACAACGAGTCTGAATACAGGACCCTGGCTCAAATACTTGAAAGCGACGGGACGCCTTTCAAGTCATTAATGCTTCAGAAGGACCGACCTATTAAAGTCGTGATCCGAGGTCTCCCTGGTCACACTCCCGTAGAAGACATCGAGACCGAACTCCGAGCTTTGGAATTCCCCATTATTAAATTAGCTCGGATGTCCAAATTCAGAACCAGGAACCTATGCCCCTACTTTATGCTCAGTTATCTCCATCCTCGAAAACAGAGGAGATATACAGCCTCTCTACTCTCCTCGGTCTCAGTGTTGAGAGCTACAGAGGGCAACCGGGCCCATCTGTTTGTTGGAATTGTCAGGGCTACTTCCACTCGTCGGAAGTATGCCGTCTTCCAACACGTTGTGTCAAGTGTGCTGGCCCCCACAGGGCTAAAGAATGTACTTTACCATTGGACCAGCCACTCAAATGTGCAAATTGTGGAGGAGCACACGCCGCGAACTGGCGCGGATGCCCCCGTATGCCTAAGCCTGCTCAAAAATCTGGAGCGAAAAAGCAATCTAATGTTAAAAACATTAAACCCACCACCCCATCCAAACCTATACAAAAAAGGTTCCCACCAGGACGCAGCCAGCGACCTTTACCAGTCGGAATGTCCAGCCTGCAATGGCTTTTTCCCAAATTCTCCGCCAGGGGAATGAAGAGAAGTCAGTAGGCCCCGCCCCCCAGCCAATCATAGTTAGGGAGCCGCTGCCTGCTGCTACCACAAATAGCTCCGCACCCGTTACGGCCTCTTCGGAGTGTTCGCTAACGGAGATTTTTCAGTGTTTGATGGACCTTGTAAAAGACAATCCATCTCACGGTCAAATTATATTGCGAGCATTTGGGCTAGCAAAAAGGACAAAATGAGGAATTCTCAAAACAGATTCGACATGACGTATCACCTCTTTGAGGCGTATACCAATGTCTTTTCCGAAAGTCAGTTCCTCACGGCTTAACTCACTTCGGGTCTGGGTCTCTTTCAATTGGTTTCTGGAACGCTAATTCGTTACGTTCCAAAATTCACGAGGTTAGGGAGTTCCTAGCAGAGCAGAATCTTGATGTATTTTTGGTTCAGGAGACAAAATTGCCTCCTGGTTATAACCCTTTGATCGCTAATTACCGGTTCTATCGTACTGATAGACCCAACCAGCATCCTACCCGAGTAAGTGGCGGAACAGGTATCTACATCAAAAATAGTATTCACCATCATAGCCTTCCTACTCCTAATCTAGATTTTATTGATGCTACTGTTATTGAAATTAAAATGTATAACTATCCTCCGATTAAAATTATATCTGCATATGTTAAGCCTAGCCTTCCAGGTGGTTTCCCGGTGGAGGACTTTAATAAGCTTTAAAAATGGGAAACAATGTGATTCTCGCTGGTGATTTCAACGCTCTTCACTCCTCTTGGAACTTTGGACATTCAAATAGATATGGGTTTAACCTAAATCGTTTCCTCCAAAGTCAAAGGGGCGTGAAAGTTGTTCCCCCCCCCCTTAAAGTTACTAGAATTGACATTAGAAACAATAATCATCGAGGTAATGTACTCGATCTTGCCTTCTTTAAATTTATCCCCTTTAATTATGATATTGAGGTGCTTACAGATTTAGATTCTGACCACCTCCCCGTTATCTTAACCCTTGACACCAGCCCTGAATCACTGAAAGTTCCTAACCAATTAAATACCAACTGGGAGAACTTCAGGCATGTGATGGAAAATAAAAAGCTACCCAGTTTCAAATTAATCACCTCAGCAGATGCTGATGCCAGAATTGAAGAACTAAATAATATCTATGTCACATGCCTGCAGGAAAGTTCTACCCCTAAATTCAAACCTCCACCGATCAGATTCCCACAGCACATCAAAGATCAAATTAAACTTAGGAACTACTACCGTCGTAGGTGGCAAAGGACGAGAGATCCTGAGTTCCTACGACAATATTACCGCTCTCTCATTGATATTAGAGAAGCCATTACTGTCTTTACACAGCAACGCTGGCAAGACGACATAGAGGCCCTGACGCCTGAGTCAACATCACTTTGGAAGAAATGTTCCCTCCTACGCAGACAATATCACAACATTCCGCCCTTGCAGGGTGCCAACGGCCGAGCAGCTTATTCCCCAGAAGATAAAGCGGAACTGCTCGCAGACAGTCTCAAATCTCAATTTGAACTCAATCACGATGTTGAAGATAGAAATTTCTTCGAACACGCCAACACTACAGTCACAGACTTCTTACAAAAATCACATGTTAATAGTCTTAGACTTAATTACTCCAAAAGAAGTCTGTGAAATTATCAGACATTTAAGAACAACAAAACCCCTGGTCTGGATCTTATTAATAATCGCATGTTAAAGTCCACTCCTATTAAATTTATTCTGTATATTACCATTCTTTTTAACTTTCTACTTAGGATCTGTCATTTCCCAGCTTGCTGGAAGACTGCCGTAGTATGCCCCATTCCTAAGCCAAATGCTAATTTGGCTTACCCTCAAAATTACCGTCCTATCTCACTACTTAGTAGCTTGAGCAAAATATTCGAATCTGCGTTACTTAAACGCCTGAATCAGCATTGCGATCTCCACGCCATAATCATTCCTGAACAATTTGGTTTCAGAAGGCAATTAGGAACCTGTCACCAATTACTTAGGTTGACAGAGCTGATTCATGACGGCTTTAACGAACGCAAATCTACGGGAATATTATTTTTGGACGTAGCCAAGGCCTTCGATAAAATTTGGCATAATGGCTTATTATTCAAGCTCATGCGACTTGATTTTCCACCCCAAATTGTTAAGATTCTTTGCTCTTACCTACAAGCCCGAGCTTTCTTAGTCAGAGTAGGTGGAGTTACTTCCTCAACCAGACCAATAGAAGGGGAGTTCCTCAAGGGTCGCTATTAGCGCCCGCCTTATTTAATTTGTATATCAACGACATCCGAGGGATTGTCAGACCAATCTTTTCTGCTATGCTGATGACACAGCAATTGCTACACAAAACAAATCACCTCAGCTTGCTGTTAAAGATCTACAATATTCAGTTTATAATTTAGAAAATGGTTAACCACCTGGAAAATTAAAGTTAATGCCACGAAATCTGCCTGTATGCTATTTACTCGGAAGATCTCATTTTCTCCATTAGGGAGTGTCACTCTTTTTTGGCCAGCCCGTCCCCTGGGTAACTGAATATAGATACCTGGGGTTGTTTCTAGACCCAAAATTATCATTCAATTCCCATATTAAGAACACAGTTGCTAAAGCAACTGGTGCGAGTATTAAACTCCACTGCCTAATTTCTCGAAAGAGTAGGCTTGCGATCAAACACAAGCTTCTGCTCTACAAGTCTATCATTAGACCTATCCTGGTTTATGGTAGTCCTATCTGGGCCTCTACCTCACTGACAAATATAAAGAGACTCCAGGTTTTCCAAAATAAACACCTGGCTATGATTGATGACGCACCATGGTTCGTTCGTCGTAAGATCATCCATAGAGACGTCGAACCTATTCCTAATTACATAATCAAAATTTCAAAGAATTTTCTTGAAAAATGTCCTCAGATTAGCAATGAGTTAATCCGTCGACTGCCAACCTATCACCCTGGGGTGAAAAGCTCACAAAAAAGACCACGGGCAGTCTACGACGTCTCCTATGAGTGTTTTCCTAAACTTAAGAAACACCATGGCTGTTACTCTGAACAAGCGCAAGCGAGTTCAGGTAATGGGGTGAGCCTTGCTCATTGAGAAGTTATCTCAATGCGTATCTGACGATTACTTTTGGCATAAACGAACTGGCGCAGAGGTAAAGATTCGGTTCTTTGACCGCGAGGTTGAGGGTTCAGATCAGAACTCTGTTCCTTTTCTATTCCCTTTTTATTGCTACGTTTCCTTTAATTTTTATGATAGTAATTAACTTTTTTGGCGCTTTTTTACCCCTTTTTTTTGTAAGGAAAATAAAAGGATTAGACATAAAAATATAAAAATAAAAATAAAAAGTATAAAATCGAAAACCAAACAAAATTATAAAAGAAAATCAAATAAAAATTATAAAATCAAAAAAAGAATCACGGTTCTGTGATCGGTCTTTTTTTTTTGTGGGGACATTTTAACCATTTTACCTTTCAGATGCTCCTATTGGTTCCACCGTTCAGCATGATTTCCCAATCAGTGATTAGTAAACAAATTGTTGGTTGGTTTGTTTACGTTTTTAAAATAGTCTACGGCATCGACAACTGGTCCTAATTGTACCGAATTTAAAACTTAACTTTTAAATTCTTTTTTTTTTTTATCTTACTTTTTTTATAAATAGTATTTTTTTTTTTTTTTTTTTTTTGAGTACCATACTTAATTTGAATTTTTAGAAACATTTATCTTTAATTTTACTAACATTAATTAAGCAGCCATTATAATTCAAATCATATTTATTAATTAAGATGAGGAGGTTGTGGGGTATTTCCCCTGTTGGTACTCCGTAATCGGTACGCCAATTGCTAGTTGCCAGGTAAATCTTCCAGGGTCAGGGAAGAGCTTTCTGAGGCTCCTTTGAGCCAGTAGTGGAAATTCAAAATGGCGAGGGTGAATTGGTTCTCATTCCCTCTGAGTCACACGAACATCAATTATCTAGCAGTGAAGAGGTGGTCGGAATTCAGACTTGTAAAAGTGACAACGGTGGGGAATTCATGAGGGTTCTGTTTTTGCGGATACTAAGGGTAATACACAAACAGAAAACTGCTGGGGAACAGGCTACGGCCAAGAGATCGATTAGGGTGATATAGATGTGATGGTTAAAGAAATAGATGTGATGGTGTGTCAATTAGAGATGTTCCTTTGTTGAAGGAAAGGAATATGTATGTCATATGTAGGTTTATTAGGTGCATGTTTATTTGTCTTCTTTATATATATATATATATTTGCATATATCTTAGCTGTTGCGTCGCGTATAACATTCTATTTCGAATTGTGTGTATAATTTCTTTTTCTATTCCTTCCTTTTGAGGTACATGTAGTAGTCAGAAAATATGAGAGCCAAATGCTTAATTTAATGGCGTATAACACTCTTGGGAGACAAAAGGGTGAGGTGTTAAATTTTTTTTTTTTTCGCGGCGTTTTCTTCATGTATGAGTTGGGCATGTCATGGTGATGAGCATCATTCGCTGCGCAAGAGAAGTAGTTGAGTTATGTAAACACTTTGGTGCATATATTTTCTTTTATTACCTTATACTTGTGTGGCCAAATTACTTATTTATATTTTGTTTTGGATCGAGGAGGGTCTTGATTTCAAGCAAAATCTTGGTGGGTGTAAAACTTGCTTTGGGAAGCCTAGCTCAAAGAGCGGCATTGTAATGTTTCAAATCTGTGGGATTTCAAATTGTAAAGTTACTATAGAAGGTTGATTTTTGTTTACTCGTGTGTAAAAATAAAAACCTTTTTTTTTTTGGTTGCAAAAAGGATTTTTTTATTTTTTCGGACAGGAGGATATATGTTGTGGCGCTGCCATCCACCACTCAGTGAATGAGACATAATTAGGAAACTGATGGGAAATGTTTAATTTAAATTTATGTCTTATGTGTTTATAAATTTGGTTGCAAATTATGTCTTTTTTTTTGTTTTGTCATTGTATTTCGATATTCATAAAAGTTGCATTTTGTTAAATTATGTGTGAAACATTTTCAAATCCTGATTAATAATAATAATAAGAAAAAAAGAAAAAGAGGAAAGAGAAGAAAGAAAAGTGTTTTAAATTGTGCCATTTTCATTCAAACTCAGTTCTTGGTAGGGGTTGTTGTTTGACTTCCGGTGTGGTCAGGGTAGAAGATGGCTGCCCCCATGACTGACACGAATTGAGCCTCAGCTCCGTTCTCCCGGATGGAACCGGGATCTCGACCACCGAGGCCTGGAATGACGTCAGCTATGACGCGGTCAGGGCTGGTGCTTATAAGCGGTGGTGGATGTGAGATATGAATTTTTTTTTTGACTGAGACTGGAAGATGGAGAAATAGAAATTGAAACTGAGGGTTAGCTGCTGCACCAGGGGATGAATTCTGCTGCAAGACAATCCAAGATGATCAGGGATTGAGACATCACAGCAGCAAAGTGTGACAGAAATTGTGCTTGGTAGGGAAAAGCACAATCTGTTTTTGTCTATATGATGGCTATGCCATTTGAGACTTTTGCCCTTACAGTCGAGGTTTTTGTGGGCGAGAGGTTCAACGTTCCAACGAAGAACAAGAAGAGATGAGTACTCGTTTGAATGTTTGATTTTTCTTTACAATATTTTATCTTTTCCTTTGAACATTATATTTTGAAAGTGTTCAACGTTCCAAGTCAAATACTGCTTAACTCTAAAGTGGAACTATTCCTCATTCTATATTGTGTATGAACTCACTAGGTAGAATTTTGAGTGTCGTCCTTTTTTTTGAATTTAAATTGCTTGTACTGGTTATGAGTGATAGATAAAATTTACATGATTTGATTTATTTTCTGTTTAATCTAATGCATTGTATTAAGTGTATTGTGTGTATATGTAATTGTATAATATTGGTGGGGCCCCTGGTTTGTATTTAATCAAAGTTAATTCATTTTCTATATCTAATTTTTTTTTTTTATAATAAATCTAACTTTTATGATTTGTAATTTTCCTGATTATTAATTCCTGCAGAACATTGCACAGACCATGCTGATTGTCGTTTAGGTAAAATTTTAACTTCCTGGGTTAACACAACGCAATTAATTCTCTAATAGTGTCTGATTTGTTTTTGCTTTTGATTCGTGAATAGAGGTAATAGTTTAATTAACTAAATTTCTAGATAGCTTCACGACATCAGGAGATTCCCCTGTTCCAATCCCGGCGGGCTCGGCATATTCGCATTTAGCCTTTGTTCTACTCACAATTAAATTATTGTAAGAACTATAATTCCAATCCTCCGTACCGGGACCTCATTTAAATAATATAGTTTAAAAACACTAAAAAGCACGCTTTTAGAGTTAATCGAAGTAAAAAAGTAAAAAATAATTGTTAACATGACAATAAAATGACTGACGAGAAAATGAATGTCACTGTTCTAAAAGCGTGGGGTTGTTTGTATGAAATTTTTTAACTAACTCTGCATTTCGGAATGAAACTAGTGAAAAATTATAATGATTGATATCGAGCACCCCACGCTTTTAGAACGGTGACATTCATTTTTCGTCAGTCATTTTATTGTTATTTTAACAATTATTTTTTACTTTTTACTTGATTAACTCTAAAAGCGTGTTTTTAGTGTTTTTAAACTATTAATTTATTTTCAATTCACTCAGTTGCTATTATCTATTCATCCTGACTTTTCTTTCCTACTTCCATTGATTCGATTAATGCCTCGCAACCTCTTCGCTATACGACCTCTTTATTCAACTCAGTAGAGTTATGTAAAAGTTGTATGTGTTAATTTCATAATTTTTTATAATTGTAAATGTATTTTGGTTTTATTTAAAATTAATCAGTGAAAAATAACGAGATTCATTATTTTGCATGTGAATGAGTTAGTTCATTATCATATATATTTTATGAATAACCAGTTTCTTTAGAAAGCTCGATTGCCTATGCTAACTGTGTTACTTTTACATTTTAATCCAGCCATAAAAGCTATTACTACACTAGCTGAGGTGCCCCTTTACAGTTTGGGAATGATGTGGGTGAGAAGAAATCTGATTGAGCTCTGTAATGCTCTACGGTCATATGATACCGGACCTACGGCTTAAAGTGGATTCCGAACCACTACAACACATACATGGCACCGCCGGGTTTTTGAACCCGGAATCTATGGTACCGAGCGTCAGATGGTAGCTATGGTACCGAGCGCTAGCCACTCGGCCTTCAGGCCCACAACCGTAAAATCTGAACAACAAACAGCTTTATCTTGAAAGAATTAAACAAATAAATTAATAGTTTAAAAAAATAAAAAATACGCTTTTAGAGTTAATTAATCTAAAAAGTAAAAAATAATTGTTAACATAAGAATAAAATGACTGACGAGAAAATGAATGTCACTGTTCTAAAAGCATGGAGTGCTTTGTATGACATTTTTAAACTAACTTTGCATTTCGGAATGAAACTAGTGAAAATTATAACGATTGATATCGAGCACCCACGCTTTTAGAACAGTGACATTCATTCTCTCGTCAGTAATTTTATTCTTACGTTAAAATTATTTTTTACTTTTTAGGTTAATTAACTCTAAAAGCGTATTTTTTAGTTTTTTTTAAACTATTAATTTATTTTTTACTTTTTAGTCTGATTAACTCTAAAAGCGTGTTTTTTTTTTTTTTTTTTTTTTTTTTTTTTTAGTTTTTTAAACAATAATTTATTTTTCATTTTTAATTTAAAATTTAGGAAAAACATCTCCTGCTTGAGAACAATTAAAGCAGGAGATCGAAAAAGCTAAAGCTATCGGTACAATTAAGAGTCCGTTGACGATGCCCAAAAATAAAAAGGTTAACGTTAAAATGAGAATTTTAAGATAAAAGTAAAATAAAACAAAAGGAATTAAGATTAAATAAAATAATTATATAAAATAGGTAGGTTTTGATCACTTGACTGACTCGCCAGTAGATGGCGTCATCAGTCCCAAAATCGAGTCCAAAGAGTCAGTTACATACATACAAACATACATACAAACAAACATACATACAAACAAACATACATACAAACATACAGGTGAAACTAATAAAAGCGTATTAAAAAGACATCTTCTTTTTCTTCTTCATTGGTGCAACAGCCCCATTGTGGGCCCACACCGTCTGCCTACTGGCAGATAAAAGACATCTATTTAGCCAATTTGAACAAATGATAATTGGACTCTATATTTACTCTGCTTTGGCAGGAAGATGAAATTAAATTAAATTGCACTTTTAAAAATTCAAATAAGCAATGTTATCTTAAGAAGTGCCATACATCAGTTTTGGTATAAGTTCAACATAATTGAACTAATTTAACATAATTCAACTTGCTGTACATCTTGTTTAGATGCGAACAATTTTGTTTACTATATGACCTTTATTTAGAATACGACTAGCGTGTGTCAAAATCCTCACAGTTAGCTATTAAAAACTTTGCAGAGATACATGAAAAAACATTTGTTCGATATATGTCTTTTTTGATATAAATCTAAGGATGTGGAACGGATTAAGGATTTTTTATATCAAGATACGGCTGTGTGAACTTCTCATTTACCTTGCTAGACGTTAAAATCAGTAAGAAAAGCAACTATCAAAATCATACTTATATTAATCTTAATAGTTTTATAAGGTAATCATATTTTAACGTATAGAATATAAAAAAGTCGAAGATGGGACTAAGTTTACAGCTTGAGGTATAGAGTATGCAGAAATAGTCATCCAATGCAATCGTTTGTTTCAACAATGACTGTTCAAATCCATAGAGTAGTAATAAATAAATAAAGTTAATAGTTTAAAAAAAACTAACATGTGTTGAGAAAATGACACTGTTCTGAAAGCGTGGGGTGCTTTAAAATTTTTAAACTAACTCTGCATTTCGGAATGAAACTAGTGAAAAATTATAACGATTGATATCGAGCACCCCACGCTTTTAGAACAGTGACATTCATTTTCTCGTCAGTCATTTTATTCTTATGTTAACAATTATTTTTTACTTTTTAGTTTGAATAACTCTAAAAGCGTGTTTTTTAGTTTTTTTAAACTATTAATTTATTTTTTACTATTTAGTTTGATTAAAAGCGTGTTTTTTTAAACTATTAATTAATTTTTTACTTTTTAGTTTGATTAACTCTAAAAGGCGTGTTTTTTTAAACTATTAATTAAAAGCGTGTTTTTTTTAATTTTTTTTACTTTTTTAATTGTAGTTTGTTTTAACTCTAAAAGCGTGATTTTTAGTTTTTTTAAACTATTAATTAATTTTTTACTTTTAGTTTGATTAACTCTAAAAGCATGTTTTTAGTGTTTTTAAACTATAATATTTAAATGAGGTGTAACTGTAATTGTGAGTAAAACAAAGGCTAAATGCGAATATGTCGAGCCAGCCAGGATTCGAACAGGGAATCTCCTGATCCGTAGTCAGGCGCGTCATCCATTGTCCCACGTAGGTTTGAAATCTTTCCTGAATACGTTCATTCTACATGGGTTAAATTGCTCTTCATAAGTTAAAATAAAATCTCTAATCCGGGCGATCTTAATCATGATGAGATAATAAACTTATCAAACTATTTTAGTGTCGTTGGTCCTTCATAAGTCTGAAACGTTTAAATTAAATCTGAAAATTTAAAGTAGGGCAAAATCGAGTCCCAAAGAGTCAGTTACAAACAAACATTCAGGTGAAACTAATATAATAGCGTATTAAAAAAAGAATCAACTGTTTTCTTTCTGAAAGATGCCTGTAAATGTTTCTTTGCAACTTAAATAGTGTATATGAGGAGAAACAGATCTCCAGGAGAAAAAGGTCAGCTACATACATACATACAAACATACAGGTGAAGCTAATAAAAGCGTATTAAAAAATAGAACCCTGTCCTCCATTCTAAAGGAACATAAAGTTAGTGTAAATATATCCCGTCCTTTTCGTACTAGAGTTGGCAATGTATCCGTATCAAGCCTTAGATTTCTTTCCTGCTCAAGTTTATTTAGAATACGTATATATAGATATATAACAAGTAATATAAAAAAAAATTTTTTTAAGCCAATTCCTACTTTTTTTCCACTCTATTGCAAAAAAATCCTTTACAAATAGTTTTCATTACCTTTTTTAAGTTTATCTGGTGCCATCTATTATTGGATACACGCAACTTAAATCTAAAAAAAAAACTAAGATTAATTAATTAAATTTATTTAATAAATTAATGTTTGAAAAAACTGTATTAACATCCAGTGTCATCCACTACAAGTTAAAAAAAAAATGCATTTGAACTCGAGTGGATGAATGAAAAGTGTTTTATGAACGATTGAAAAACATATGATAAACATGTTACGAAGCGATTCTGAACATTCCGAGAAATGCCTGATGTCCTTCTTCTCAAGTCATTCATTTGAACTATGTGCTTGCGAAAGATAAATAGTTGCAAGAAATGTTATTTTGTGTACAACTCGGATAGTTTTGCATGGAGTATAATAAAAGGTTACAAAAAGTTCATATTAACGAGTATTTTATTTCTTTAATCATTTTGAGGCAAAAATGTATGAATAGAATATAAATGCTAAATACACTCATGTCCATAAATTAAGGATAATTCAGAATCACACAGAAAGTGATCTATAAAATAAAAATTTCACCTGTAGAATTATCACACACATCTTGAAGAAGAATATGCAAATTACAGGAAACCACCAGATGGCGTGGATAGTACGTCACAATGACGAAAGTGTAAGAAAGGAGTATATAAGGAATGGTGGCAAAGAAGTAAAATTGTTCACAAGCACTTTTAAAAGCCTTTCAGTGCAATAACCGCATAGTTATGTCACAAAGGAAGCATTTGGATGATTTTTTACGTGGTAGGATTATCGGACGAATGGAATGTGGACATACCCAGCTGGAAGTATCCGAGGAACTTGGAATCGCCCAGAGTGTCATCTCCAGACTTTGGCAACGATTCTAAGATGATGGTAAAGTCAGTAGATGTTACAGCACAGGTCGTCCCCGAGTTACAACGCCGAATGAGGACCGGTATTTAGCAGTTACTGTCAAAAGAAACAGACGGAGCACAGCATACCTGTCTCGTCAGCTCTCTTCAGCTACCGGTACGACAGTTTTAAGGCAGACCGTGTACAGACGGTTAGGGCACATTGGTCTATATGCTCGTAGGCCTGTCAGATGTGTTCACTTTACCGCAACTCACTGTCGCCTGCGATTAACCTGGAGTAGAGAGCATGCATTGTGGACACCGCAACAGTGGTCTTGTGTGAAATTTTCCGACGAGTCCAGGTTTAGTTTGCAGTCTGATTCTCGCCGGACTTTCATATGGAGAGCGCCAGGTACCCGTTACCAACAAGAGAACACCATTGAACGACACCGTTACGGTGGTGCAGGATGGCTCGTTTGGGGAGGAATTATTCTTGGTTCCAGAACTGACCTGCTTGTTCAGAGAGTAACGATGACAGGCCACATCTATCGGGATGTCATTCTGAAACAACATGTACGTTTGTTTCGGGGAGCCATGGGTGTTGAATTTCTGTTTATGGATGACAACGCCCGTCCTCACCGTGCAAACATTGTAGACGAATGCCTTCAATTGGAGGATATCACCCGTATGGATTGGCCAACATACTCACTGGACTTGAATCCAATAGAGCATGTGTGGGATATGCTTGGCCGACGAATTGCAGCCCGTCAACCCCTCCCACCTGTCAACCGGAACTTCGGAGGGCATTGCTTGATGAGTGATGTAATATTCCACAAGATTAGATTGATAATTTGATACTCAGCATGCATAGGCGTTGTAAGGCCTGTATTGCATCGTCCGGGAGACATACTCCATATTAACCATCATACTAACCATGTTATACTGTTTTTTGTAAATAGGTTCTTTTTTGAAATTTGCTCAGGAGTAAAAATCGCAATTTTTATTAATTATGTCAAACATATAGCATCTTTTTTGCTCTTTACCTTTTGTTTAATAAATAGACTTTACAAATAAGTCAAATTTGTTTTGCTTCTGTCTTTGTTCTTTGCCTGAACTTCATTATCCTTAATTTATGAACATGAGTGTATTTAGTAAATTAAACTTACGTTTATTGACATCTGAAAACAATGAGCCATTTCTTGTGAAAATCGTTATAAGATAGAATAGAACATTTTTTCCCTTCATGCCAATAGCCTAAATTAATAATTGCCGACAGTAAAGATTGTTGCCAAAAATCGCCAAGCTATCTTCTTATGTGTTAATTGCAAAGTAAAAGTCATAGGTGTATAAGCACGTGAGATTATATTTGGGGTCCTGATGGTCGAATGGCTAGCTTCCTGGCGCTCGGTACCACATGGTTAAGGGTTCGAGTCTCGGCGGTGCCATGGATGTTTGTAATGGTTCGGAATCCATTTTAAGCTGTATGTCCCGGTCTCATAAGACCGTAGATCGTGACATAGCCCAATCAGACTTCTTCTCATCCACATCCTTCCCAAACTGTAAAGGGGCAACTCAGCTCTAGGCACAGTGGTGTGGTGCGGTGCGGTGTAGATTATGTTTGCCACAAGACCGATGTGCGCTCTATTATATTACTACTCTGTGCCCCAATACAGTTGGTAGTTAACAGTAGAATTCGGATGGCATTTAGAAATGACTTAATTAAATTTCACGCCAATTTGGCTACTCTTCGTGATTGGAAATTTTTCAGGATTATGGTTGTTTGAATTGTTCATAGACAAAATAACATAAAATAAATGAATAAATAAAATATAATGATCACTGAGTAGCAACCATCTAAAATTTTGGTTCATAAATAAGAAAAAAATTATATTGCCCTTTTACAAATAAAAATGTTTCGGTTTAATCTAGATTCTTGTATTCCCGAAAAAGTTCTTTTCCCGAACTTTTTTCTACTTAGAATAAATATTTTTCTTCTTTTTTTTTTTTTTTTTTCAAAGGATTGATGATATTTTTACTTTCTCTATTTTTGTTCTACAAAACATAAATCGACTGAAATAGCAAGCACATACAGCTTTCAATAGGTAAAGTGTTAAAAGCGGAAGTTCTTTGTTAGTTAAAGCTGTATATTGGCGCCATATAGCATCATTGTGAATAGTGGTGAAATTATTAAAAGTATAGCGTAGCTAGTGTTTGTTTGGGTTATTCGTAAAATATTTTAACCCTAAAATGGCTACTAAAAAACTTAAAGTTGTTTCAGAGTGCCGCGCTTTTGATGATGAATGGACCTGGAAATATTTTTACAGTTGTAAAAGATAAAGCAGTGTGTCTCATCTGCAATGAAGCTGTAACAGTCTTTAAAATATATAACATTTCACATCTAAGCATAAGAATTCCAATTACGAAGCAATGTCCGAATATGAAAGAAAATAAAATGCAGAAAGTCTAAAAAATTATCAGGCCGACAAAAAATTTTCAAGAAGGTAAACAGTAACTAAGAAGCAGCTACACATACATTGCAGCATACAATATTGCTAAAAATAATAAAGCTCTCAGTGAGGGGAGTTTGTTGCATGTTCCAAGTTTATGATGTTTTATGTCCAGACGAGAAGAATAATTTTTAAGACTGTAAGCTTATCTCGAAAAACGGTGACTTCTAGAATAGAAGCCCTCGATAAAAATTTGACATCACAATTAAAGTCAAAGATTTTCCAGTTTAAATTTTGATCTATAACTATGGATGAAAGCATTGATACTCCTCAATTGGTATTATATTGATGGGAACTTTGAAATTACCGAGGGAAAATGAAATTGCAATTTCATTCATCTCATCAACATATTTAAATTGCAATACTAATTGAGCAGTAAAGTGTTAAAATACATATATGTATGTGTATAAATTGCTTTTTAAAAATTTTAGAAAAATTTATCTTGGCCAGCCAAACTTTTTTTTTCAGATTTTTGGCCCGCGACCGAAAAAGTTTGCCCATCCCTGGCATAGAGGATAAAGATGATTTTTATAGTGTTGTTCGTTTGATTTATAGAAAGTTGTAACCGTAGTTCCACCTACGCAACCATGTTTCCACCTACACACTGCAAGAGCGCCAATTGTGGTGTTCAGAAAAATCATCAGGAGACATCGAGACTGTCACCGAGAGGAGGTAAGGCGCAACAGGCGCTGCCGTTAGTTAAAAGCTCTCATCCCGACAGCGAGAAGTGGAATCCTTCCACAAATCTTTAACCAGATGTCTGTAAATGGATTAATGTTGTATGCTAAATATTGTTTGTAGTTAATTATTCTATGTATGTCGTGTTTACGTGCTTGCAAATAAAGCTCTTTGTTTTCAAACTTATGTCCAACTCGACCACACCCACATCCAGCTGCACAAACAAACGACGCACACTACAAAGTACTTTTGTTTGTTGAAGTTCACACTAATTTTTCAATCCTTCCTTTTATTAGTTCACACTCTACCTATGCATATGTGGAGAGTTTATAAATTTCTTGACAACAACAAATAAAAAACTAGTAGACGAAGAAGAAAGAAAAAAAAAACTAATTGTGTCGCCACTCCCTATATATATCTTGTTCAAATTTTCAACCGTTCATAAAATAATTTTCATTCATCCACTCAAGTTCAAATATATTTTTTTTGAACTTGTAGTGGATGACACTTGACGTTAGTGCAGTTTTTTTTCAAATATTAATTCAGTAATTAAATTTAATGAATTAATTTTAGGTTTTTTTTTAAGATTTAAGTTAATAATAGATGGCGCCAGATAAACTTAAAAAAAAGGAATGAAAATTATTTATAAAGGATTTTCTGCACTATATGTAAAAGAAAAGTAGGAATTAACTTAAAAATTTTTTTTTTTTTTTTTATATTTCTTGCTATTGTTAAATTTGCAATGCCGCCTAAGAAAAGAAAACCATTCAATTAAATGGCAGAGCCGAAAACAGCGAAGAAGATGTCTTGAACAGAAATGAATATAAATAAAAAAAATTGATACATTTTATTTTCTGAAGCCTCTCAACGTCGGCTTTTTATGTGTTAATAAATAAACAAAATAGCATTGAAATAGGAACAGAATGAATTATCACAAGCAATTCTATACATGTCATTTTAATTGAAAAAAAAAATGAGAATTGATAAACTTCAATTGTATTAATTTAATTCATAAACATACTCAAATGTAGCAATAACGAAGTCGGGTGAGTTGGTTATTAATAAATTTACAATTTTTAGAAAAAAATGTTTTTTTTCTGAAACAAATAAAATAAAACCAGAAAACAATTTCTGAAAAGAAAATAAGGAATTAATTTTTCAACCAGGAAGTATTAAAGAAAATGAGAGGGAAAAATATTAATTTTCACATTTTTTTTTCCAGAAATCCCTTTATTTAATTCCTTTTCTGTTTGTCGTTTTATCTTTTAATCACTGCTTGACACGCAAAGAAGATTGATTAAATGTAATCCTATAATTCGATTTTCCCAAGATTACATTGAGTAATGTTTTGAAATAAATAATCTTAAATCAGTAATGAAAAACAGAAGAATTTCTGATAAACAGTCTCTTTCCGGAGCAATGACATTTCATTTCAAATGCTTACTGTTTCATTCTACGTGTTTATTTTGCATCACATTGAATCCTAATTATAAGAGACAAAATTACAATTTTGTATTTCCTACATTAAAAAAAAGAATATGTTTTGTATTTTTTTTCTAATAATTATTAATGCTTCTTTTCTTACGTCATTTAATGATATTAATAAAACTACAAGGTGATTACAATTAAAGTCCCGCTTTCAAAATGCTGTGAAAAAAGAGCCACTCGTCACAATGAGTTCAAATTTGAACAGAATATACTTGAAGAAGGAAACGGTACGGCATCGAAAAAAGAGTTCCAAATGTATTAATAGATGGCGCTGTAAGGGGCCTAAAGAAAGTGAAATAGGCTGCCAGTGAAATTTTGAATCGAAATGACAACGTATTTGGTACGAGTTGCACATGAAACCAACTGTAGTGTTCAATGTGCTCGATTGTTTCGGTTTTTGGATGGAAAACATGACCCGCAAGTCATTCGACAGTTGTAACACTGTGAGTGGAAAGCCCATCCACCACGGCAATGTCATACCTAATTGGATGGGAACAATTGGTGGAACTTTTTTGATGCCCTACCGTTTCCCCATTCTTCGAATATCTTCATCATTAAGGTTTTCCAAATGGCTAACGCTCTGGATGTAGGTACCATTAGGCTTCAGGTTCGAGTCCTCTCTGTGGCCATAACATTTGTTTGTGGTTCGGAATCCACTTTAAACGTTGGGAGACTGATTTCGGATTCGAGTCTCGCCGGTGCCATGGATATTTATAGTCGTAAATCTAGGCATCTAGTTTTAAGCCGTATGTCCTGGTCTCATACAGTAGAGCGTCACAGAGCCCAATCAGACTTCTCTCTCACCCACGTCATTCCCAAACAGTAAATGGGCAACTTAACTCTAGGCACAGCGATGTGTTATGGTGTGGTGTAATAGTAGTAGTATTCCACTTTAAACCATAGGCTCTGGTCTAATGATTCCTCGTGCAAAAAATGACCTTAAAGTGACAAACCAAAACTTCTAACTTTGTCAAGCACAATATTCCTTACGCTAATGTAGCTAATAATATCTTTCCTATTCAAGTTCTGAACCAACTGTCCTCTTTCGTACCAAAACTCTTAATCAGAGTATTCTGAATGTCCACATTTGCCGATGTAAGCGAGAAATTATGATAACTAGCAAATATCATATGATTTTGCTAATTATCTATGATATTATTAATGATATCTATGATAATTAGCATATCATATGATATTATCATAATCATATTTTATTGATAATTAGCAAATAGTAATAAAATATGATTTTAAAAGTTGCACTTTTGTCTTAAGTTGACAAAAATATTTCTATTCAGCATTCACCATCAGTGTATACTGAATGTCGACATTTGCTGGTGTACAAGTGAGAAATAACGATAATTAGCAAATATCACATGCCGAGCGATTCTGTCATTCACTGGAGAATATCGAAATGTGCCAGAAATTGGTCTTTCTCGATAACATACACTTATACAACAGGGAACCATGAAAAATTGACGCATTGCTTTGCATACCTTTAAATTTAAATCGAACTATGAATTCAGACTTTTTGAAATCGGACTACGTGAGGTATTACTGTACTCCAATGATCTTAATTTAATAATTTAATGAGATTAAGAATGGAAATCGTAGGTATTTTAGTTTTATTTAGTCCAGGGGTGGCCTACCCGCCTTGAATATTTTTCTGGCCCGTGAGATTTATCAAACTTTTACAAAATATATTTATTTTATAATGGCCAAAGTAGTGAAAACCAATATATTCAAAAATACATTTTGTGTGCATCCATATATTCAAAATTACATCAAATATGCAAAATAAATAAGAAAACTTTCAGCTGCTTTTGGAAGTTGATTCAGTAATTCAGAGTTAGACAAATGCAACGAAATATATTCATCTCCCTTTCATGTTGAAATCGAGTCGGCTTCAGAATATCTCCAAATAGAACTGGTTGACTTACAATGTAATATTGAATTAAAACACATTTTTGAAACATCAGAATCTAAAATAGATTTTTATAACGCTTCGTCATAAGATAGAAATTTTCCAATTTCAGAAATCTAGCACAAAAAGTTGTTAGTGCTTTAGGTTCAACTTACAGCTGCGAATAGTTTTTTTTTTTTTTTTTTTTTTCTAAAATGAAATTGACCCAACACAAAACACGCTCAAACATAACGGACGCAACAGCCATTGCGATGTGCAAATATCCAAACTGAGACCGATTTGCAGAAGCTAAGTGAAAGAGTGGAGAAACAAATATCGCACAAATAAATATTTTTGAATGATTTCATTTTATTTCATTTATATTTATACATTTTTTTTATATTTCATTTTGAGTGTTCTATATTTTTCTACAATCTGTGTTTAGTTTCCTTATTATTATGTTATCTATATTTACATGTAAGAAAAATAATAGCTCATTGTGTTTCCATTTTTCACTCCAAAAAATGTCTACAGTGGGTCTAACTCTAATAGAGGGATATATAATTGTATATGCGGCTTGCTTGTATATGCGGCATCTCCAAAGTGACCGCAAGATCATTTGGGTTGGCCACCCCTGATTAAGTCAGAATGGGAGGAACTTGGGAATATTCCTGATATAACAAACAGAAAGATTAAGAACTCCTATATTTTCGTTATTTCATGGCGTCCGATCCAGCTGACTTGCTGGTCAACTGGTGCTGTTTTTCTAGTCCTGGGAATAACAGAAGGAACGGCGATTCGATCCCCTGCTCCGCGGTTTTCCCTGCTTGACATGAGTTTTTGTAGGAAAAACAACAGAGCAGGGGAAGTGTTTTTCACTGATAAGCTACAGGACATCAGACGTCAAATACAGTGAAATCATTCAGAATAGGATTTTTGAACAAATTTCTAAAATATTACATTTCTGACACACATAAATAAAATCTCCATCGTTAAATTCTGCTCCGTTTTTGAGCCATCTTTTTCATTGCACCCCAATATAATGCTGACAAAAGAAAAAAATTGATGAATATATTGAAATATGCGCCGAAGTCTCCGAAAAGACCCTTTATGAATCGCCCGATCTACCTGTGAACACGATACATAAAAAAAATTTATCCATACAAAACAATCCGTCGTCGTCCTTGTGTTTACGGAGTTCCTTGGTCTATGATGACCTATTACTCCAGGATTATAGATTAAAGTTCATGGTATGGAAAAAAAGCATTGATGATTATAAACAGTAATGAGTGATAAAGGTATTGCCCAATAGTGAAATAAATACAAGTTAAGAATAAAAAATGAAAAGAAAAAAGAAACAAGATAAAAAACCAGTTACAGAAAAACAAATATACATAAAAACAATTAGGAGTATACTACGGAGTAGAGTAAATGCTGCTAGAATTGATGACTAAAGGGACAGGTCAGATTCGAACCCGCTGCCTTACGGCAACAAGGACTCTACTCTGAACACTGAGCCAGTTCGTCAGGTCAATTGCAAATTGTGCAGTGTCGCCCGAGGGCGTTTAGCGTTTTCCGGCAATGTGAAATCGTATCTAGGAAGATTACGAATTTCATCATTGGGAATAAAATCAAGATTTGCGTAAAATTTTTTCGCAAGTTTAAGCATAAAAATTTTGAATAGCAGGGAGGGATAAGCTGTGGCGAATGTCATCATTTCTAAAGTACCAAGAAGAGTTTATTATCATACGAAGTAATTTATTTTCAATTCTATTAATAAAATTAATGTGGTACCTTGCAGCAGAACCCCAAACTGGGCTAGCATAAGTTATAACAGGACGCAAATAGTACATGTAAATGAGTAATTTATTTTCTAAAGAAAGAGGTGAGTTTTTGTTAATAAAAGGGTACAACATGCGAATACAAATATTAACTTTCTTTTTTATATGATTCATATGATTAATGTAGGTTAGTTTATTACAAAACAATCCATGTTCAGAAGTTCCATCTATTTATAGACTTTAGAACTTTTTTTCGTGATGCCATACCGTTCCCCCTTCTTCAAGTATCTTCAGTTCAAATGTGATCTCATTGTGATGAGTGGTTCTTTTGTACAGCATTTTGAAAGTGGGACTTTAATTGTAATCATCCTGTATAAATTTAGTATACATAATAAGCATTGCAATAATTTATTTAATCAATATAATTTGATTAAAATTTCAAATGCTATTAAAATTTAGGCCTCATTACGAAAATGTGTTGAAGAATTTTTTTTTAATCCTAACAGTTTTCCTATTATTCTATACGGGTACACCACCAGGACACACTCCGTAATGCTATACAATTATACCTTTAGACATGTATGCATTTTGGTTACTACAATTTGTATTTGGAACTTCATCTTTTATTGTATCTCAAAGAAAATTTATTAATTTGCTTGGGGCTTCGTAAAAACAATTCTTAGCTTAAAAGCCCGATTTAGATATTGCTCAGTCATTATTTTTTTTCTCAATAAAATATGGCAAAAACAATATATCCCGTTATTTATTGATTCCAAACAATTCCAAGACCTCATTTCACCGATCTTTATACATTGAAAATATTGAGTAAAATATATTTTTCAAATATTTTGGGTAATCTTTTATTTGTGATCTGTGCGGTTTGTCGCTCTAAGGTCATCTTGTTCACGCGAGGGCTCCTTAGACCAGGATCTACAGATTAACCGAACCACTCACAAACATCCAGGCCACTACCAGGATTCGAATCTAAAGCCTGTGGTAACAAAGGCTAGAACTCTAGCCACTTGGCCGCTTTTATTTTAGAGGAAACATGTAGCATTTGTGCACTTCCGTCAAACAATGAAAATTTTCTCTTCCTTCTGTTTTTTTTTAAAAATATTTTTGTAAATAAATTGATGCCACGGTTACGTTGAAAATAAATACGTTAAAAACATTTATGCATGAAATTACATAATCTAAAATTAAACTTGCCTCAAAAATGTTTCTTTTTATATAAATCACTAGCAAATATGGACCTGATGGCCGAGTGACAGGCGCTCAGTGTCACATGTTTCGGGTTCGAGAACCGGCAGGTGCCATGGATGTTTGTAGTGGTTCGGCATCCACTTTAAACCACATGTCCCGGTCTAATAGGATAGTAGAGCATAGTGCTGACAACCCTATCACGTAAAAAGGAAAGAAAAACATCTCCTGTCTAGAAATCTTCCAGCAGGCAAACGGCCTTGATGATGCTGACTTGCAAATGTAACTCGACGTTAGTCGTTTTGATTAAAGATGATATATTAAATTTCCATGGCATCCAATAAAATGAAATATCAATTGAAATGTCAGATTGTTGGGATTGATTTGAGATCCAATTGCTTTAACCTTGGTCAGTTATATGTGACAATGTATGGAGTGGAAAACTTTTATAAGGACTTGCAAACTGCAGAAAAATAAGAAATGTTGTTTACTGTCGGATTCTTGGCCGATAAATAAATAAATATAACTTACACAATAATTAAGGCATTTGTGCTAATTTAAATGGCATTAATAAAATTAAACAAAAATATTACTTTTTCCAAATATTCTCTAATAAATATATATTGCATCTCTTAATATGTATCATCATCATTGGCGCAACAGCCCCAGAGTGGGCCAAAGCCGTCTGCGTACTAGCAGATTACGAGACGTTTTTCTTTTTACGGGTATCAATTTCAATTTTCAGTTACGGGTCAATTTTCGTATATTTTTCACTACGCCCAACAGCCATATTATACCAGGACCTACGGTTTAAAGTGAATTCCGTACCCATACAAGTACCCGCGGCACCGCCGGGACTCGAACCCGAAATCTGCGCCATCTAGACCTAGAGCGCTAGTTACTCGTCCATCATGCCCCTAAACATTTTCTAATATGCATATATTGCATCCGTTTATATTTATGCAATATTAAATAAACAACCTATTGACTCATTATTCACATTAAAATATATTCTACTGATATCCATGCTGCCAGCCAAAAAAGAAAAACAAATGTTTAATAAAAAAAAAAGATAATTAATTATTTATTAACTCTAATAAATAATTTAAGTTTTAATTTATACATAATAAATATATTATATTACATGATAAATATATTATATTACATGATAAATATATTATATTACATGATAAATATATTATATAGTTAAATAATTATTAATTAGTTATTATATTAAATATTTTTTTGTTAAATTTATTAACTTTTGATATGAAAGAGTTAATAAATTTCATTTTCTGAAGTCAGGCAACTAATATTTATATAAGTGCTAATATAATATATTAATATAATATTATATTAATATAAGTGCTTATATTTATATATTATATTAATATAAGTGCTAATATTTATATATTACATTAATATTACATATTATAGTGTGTTATATTAGTACTATATTATATGGAGTACGACCTTTAATTATTTTCTACTTACTCAATCTTGCAGATTTATTGACTTAAATCTATATCCATCACATTTCAGTTAGAGAGCAATTTGTAAAGTACATTTCGAATGATTAAGTATAAAAATCACTCAACTTCATTTTTTATATCCAAACTGCGACATGCCGACTCCTCTGCGAAAACCACTTAAAAAGTAAACATTTTTATATATTTTTCCCACATCTGCCCCCAGAAATCCCCGAGTGACGACAGAGTGAAGTCCGCTTCTGCAAGCGATGACGCAGGAGGCTTGACGTCACTGGTCAAAAACTTGACAAATCTTTCAAACGCAGATTTCTTTGAAAAACTCTCTAAAAATTTTCGCCAAAAGAGATTAATTTCTTGCTTTAATCCCCCAAAGTGAGCCCCACCGAAAAGCAAATATCGTCTGTGGTGGAAGAAGGGGGAAGGGATGGAGTAATCCCCCTGGGCGTCATATGGTGGGGCTTAAAAGTTCAGCAACCGCCCCGAGTTCCTGTGTTTGGGGTGAGCCACGGATCTATAAAACCAGGGCCCAGCACCAGGACCCAGCACATAGCCCAGCTTGACCACTTCCCTGCAGCACCAACCTTCCTACTCAAGCCAAGATGAAAGTAAGTTTCCACCAAATTGATTTTCTCTTCGTTAAAACTGCCATTGCTTTCGTGAAATGTCTTTTAATATAAATTGCTCATCCATAAAATGATGTATTTTTCATCGTTTTCTATGCAGAAATAGTTTTTATTTTAAGTTTAATTTCACCCCGGTTGTTATTGTAGATTATTACGGAGATCCTTGGCCGCGTAGCGGCCACTAGCTCCTTCTTTTTGTAAAATGTTGAAACATAGCGGTGGTCTCATGCCCTTTGAGTTAATAAGCAAAATAGATAATTAAATGCTCTTTTTATTAAAATAGAATTATTTATTTAATAAAATTATAAAATGAAAGATATCAAAAATGTAGATGTTGATGAAATCAGTTGCATGTAATAACCCAGAATGAGCAAAGGTCAAATTAGGAGAAAATTTCACCCCAATGAAAACAATATTTCATTCATTGAGTTGTGTTTAATTTAAGCTATTAACATCTTGTTTTCTTGGCGGCCTGATGGCCAAGTGGCTAGAGCTCTGGCTTTTGGTACTACTGGCTTCAGGTTCGAATCCTGGCAGTGGCATGCATCTTTGTTAATGATTCGGAATCTGTAGGAGCCTGATGGCCCAGTGGCTAGCGCTCTGGTCTTTGGTACCACAGATTTCGGGTTAGAATCCTGGCAGTGGCAAGGATGCTTGTGAGTGGTTCGGAATCCACGTTAAACTGTAGATCCCGGTCTAATAAGCTTAAAGTATGCACAAAATGGCCGTAGAGCGACAAACCAAACCTAAAAAAAGACTTGAATAAAATTTCCTAATTGCTTTACATCAGGATCTACTGTATTACTTTAGCTGGGCCTGATGGCAGTACGACTAGTGCTCGGTACCACAGGTTTCGAGTTCGAGTCCCTGCGGTGCCGTAAGTGGTTTGTAGTAATTCGGAATCCACTTTAAGCCGTAGGTCCCGGTCTCCTATGATCGTAGAGCGTCACGGAGCCCAACCAGACTTCTTCTCACCCACATTATTCTCACACTGTACAGGGACAACTCAGCTCTAGACACAATGATGTGGTGTGGTGTAGTAGCAGTAGTGATCCGGAATCTGCTTTAAAAAATGTAGGTCCCGGTCACTTTGGTAACCATATACGCACAATGACCGTAAAGAGACGAACGACACCTTGTTTTCTTGTTTCAGTCAATACTCTGAATTTATGTAAAATGGCCGACTTAGTAGTAAGTAGTTAGTCATTGAAAAATCTTTTAAACAAAAAAAAAACTTCTACGCTTTTTTAATGTGTAAAAAAAAAAAAAAAAAGTTTACCAAATGACATAACTAATATTTTTTATAAAAGACTTTTTATAATGTTATTAACATAAGATATTATAAATAACAATTATATATCCTGAAAATATATCATTAAGATTATTAACATAATTTCATTGAAAATTCGAGAAAGTGCATTAAAACTGTTGTACACAAAAAGTCCTCTCAGATGAAAGACTCATCTTTGTTACTATAACGCAAAGAAATATTCCAGATCCATATTTGACATTTAATGTAATTTTATTATCCACAACAAAGCATAAAAATTAAAAAAAAAAAAAAATGCATTCAATTTTGTAACTATGGAAGACAGCGTGATATGGCGGGCGATTTTCTAAAAATGTTGCTCACAATTTTTAGAAAATCTCCTACAAGACGCGGCGATTTGATGGCCAATTGGCTAGCGCTCTGGTTTTTGGTTTCACAGGCTTCAGGTTCGAATCCTGGCGGTGACATGGGTGTTTGTGAGTAGTTCGGAATCTACTTTAAACTTAGGTCCCGGTGTAATGAGCCCAAAGTGTGCACAAAAATGACAGTAGAACGACAAACCAAACATAAAAGACAATGAAATTCCCCAATCGCTTTACATCGGGGCTACTGTATTACTTCAGCTAACACTCTGGCTGTCGATACCACAGACTTCAAGTTTGAATCCCTGACGGAGGTATTGATGTTTATAATGGTTCGGAATCCACTTTAAGTCGAAGGTACCGGTCTCCTATGACCGCAGAGCGTCACAGAACCCAATCAGACTTCTTCTCAGCCACATCATTCCCGAACTGTATAAGGGTAACTCAGCTCTAGGCACAGTGAATACTTTACTTTTAAAATAGTATACTTTTACAGCAGTATTACTTTAACTATTCATTTCGAACGATGACTTTCTGATTAAATACTAGCTATATTCAATATTTCTGAATAAAAAAGGTTTTCTTAACAAACAATTAAAATTATTCTCTATTCTTAACTCGTTTACAGAATGGTATAGTATTTATAACTAAATTTATACGAATCTACAAAAATGTATCATATACAATTTTGAAGACCTTACAACAAACTATCTTTTAATCTTAATATCAACATTTTTAACTCGAGCCTGTTGTTATGTGGTTGTTTTTGTTGTGCGGTATAAAAAAAAAAATATTCCATCAAATGCATATTATGAATAAAAACTAATTAAAAATGTAATTAAAAAATTAAACAGATAGCTCACCAGATGCTAAATCATCCCATTACCACAGATGTTATTAGACGTAATGCTAAGGTAGCTTTTTCAGGTGACGAAAGGAATCTTGAACCATAAGAAAATCGGCTCACTTGGCTACGGCGAATAATTTTAAATGCCCATTTTGGTGTACTGTATTAGCAAATAAAACATTTAAAAAGGTTCCGGCATGTCATTTCAATTTTCCCTAGTTTGGAAAACCGATTTCTTAGCACATCGTGAGGTTTCGTTTTTACATATTTTCTATAGGGGACATTTTTTTTTTTTTTTAATACAGTCCCTATTTATCGCGTAACATTTTTTTTAAACGTGTTGCAAACACTATATTTTACAGTTATTTATGAAGTTTTGGGGCATTTTTTATGCTGTCCCTATCTTCCGTTCATAAACAAAGTGTACTTTGATGCTGATGCTCGCAATGCAGTCGCCTAAGTGGTATAGCACGTAAAAAGACTGAAAAAGTAGATTGGTTAAGTTTGGTTTGTCGCTCTACAGTCATTTAGTGCACACTTTTTAGGCTCATTAGACCGGAACCTACAACTTAACGTGGATTCCAAACCACTCACAAACATCCATGCCACCGCCAGGATTCGAACTTGGGGCATCAAAGACCAGAGCGCTAACCAATTGGCCATCAGGCCGCCTTAAATAATATAATGAACTAGAAAGGGCAAAGTTGAAATTCAAAAATATAATCAAGGAATGGATCCATTGATATTCTTAAAGATTTTTTACTAACATACAAGTGTTTAAATTTAAAATGGGCAGCAGTTTTATTTCAACTCCCAATTAAAACATAAATTCATGTTTATTTTTTTTAAGATTCAATGTTCTAAATAAAGGATATTTTTATCTTATTTTTTATCTTAATCATTTATTTATTTTTTTTACATTGAATACATGTAGATATAAATAAAAATGTAGTATGAAATTTTGTTAAAACAATGAAGTATTTTTCTTTTATTAATCTCTTAGCATTAAAATATTTTATGGAATACGAAAATAAATGCATACATGGTGATCGCCATGACAAACGTTAAGTTTATTTCTACTGAATTTTATTATATTTCTTGTATTATCCTTGTGTAAGAGAAAATTGTCCTGCCCTATGTAGAGCTGTGGTGAAGGGTCACTTGTGTTACATGCTCACTGGATGCTCTTTTCTTTCCTCCTTCTCAGACCGCCGTGTTCGTTCTGGTGCTGTTGTGCTTGGGTGCTCGATTCGGCAGCGGGAGTACAGTCCAGGCGTGCGGGAAGTCGCTCTCGGAACTACTCAGTCTCGTCTGCGAGGGGATCTACAACGAGCCGGAAAAGAGGAGCTTCACTCACAACAGTAAGTAACACTTTACTGCAGTCAGACAGACAGTTTGACTTTAACGAAGTATATTGGCAACGTTATCTGCCATGCACTTGTATCCGGACACTTGTATAACATTGAGGATGGCATTGTAAGAGAAATATGGCTTGCTCAGTATTTTTTTTTTTTTTTGTTATAATGCAGCTGGAAAACACTTAGACAGTTGTCTTTGATGCTGCTTTAAGGCAAGCGCTGCACCGATGTTACTCACTTAGCACTAACCAGGAGGTGTGTGTAGCTTGAAAATCAGCTTCGGAAGCGAGTAACACTACCCCTACAACGGTCTACGATCCTATTAGATCGTAAGAGATGGATATCCATCAGACATGGACCTAAGGTTTAAAGGGGTTTCCGAACCACTACAAACATCCATGGCACAGCCGGGACACGAACCCTGCGATGATAGCTAGCGCCAGAGCGCTATGAGGACGATGAGTGATACATTTTTTAAGTTATAAAGAAACACAAACACATAATTATTTATTTATAGAATGTTTCTAAAGAGACCCGTATTATCGTTGTGAAGAGAACTATCTAACCCAAGGGCGGACAACACACGGCGTATTACAAAAATGCATGTGTGCCTCCATATAATCAAAAATTAACCGTAGAAATGATGAGAAAAAATTAACTTTGGTTTTAAAATCATATTCTTGCAAATATAGGACAGGTATTGCCTGTTTTATTGATGAGTTTACAGTTGATTGGTCTATGGCTATGGGCAATATGCAGCTTCACTTTTTAGCAAGGAACCACGAGGGCTGACGAACGAAACCTAAAAAACAAGTCTCTAAGATCTTATTGGACCGGGACCTACGGTTTAAATTGGATTTCGAACCATTACAAACATCCATGGCACCGCCGGGACTCGATCCCGAAAACCTGTGGTACCGAGAGCCAGCCACTTGGCCACCCAGCTTGCTCAGTATATATAAAAAAGGGAAAAAAAGAAAAAATTAAAAACAAAACATAGGATGAATAAAATAACAGACAGAGAGACAACTGAAAAGAATATTGTTTAGTTAAAATGTTCAGTGAATTACGCGGACGTTTATTATTGTTGAGAAGAGTAATGTCATAATCAGGAAGGCGTTTGAGGAGAGTATTAGGATTATTAGGAATATTATGAAAATTAGTTGCGAGCTTGTGAATAAAATTTTTAATTGAAGGAGTTTCAAAAGCAGCTGGAATATCTTTATTTCTGACAATCCACGGTGCATCAACTGACATGCGTAATATTTTATTTTCAAATTTTGAAAATTTTTATTCTTGATTTGCAGGCAGATCCCCATATTAGATTGACATATGTTATAAAGGGACGCATGTAGACCCTATTCGAATCCACTTTAAAGTAGGTCCCTGTCTGTTTAGCTCTCGTGTGCACAAGATGACCATAGAGCGACAAACCAAACCCAACCTTCAAGTTACACGCGCCCTCTATTTAGTGCTAAGTGAGTAACGTCGATGCAGCCCTTATGGCATAGAACAGGGGTCTCCAAACTACAGCCCGCGGGTCAAATCCGGCCCGCCAGTGTTATCAATTCGGCCCGCGACAGCGTATAGCTCATTGTTGCTGTAATAAATTGGATAAAAAAAAAACACAGAATGATAATAACTCGGTTTTATTGACTTTCTAGATAAAGCTTAATGACAAGCATAATACGCGGAAAATTTAACTTAAACATAACAACTAACAAGTAATTGAAATGAATCCCACTAACATTATAAACTAGTGAACATCCCGGTTACCCTCGGTAGTTATGTTGGGGTAAAGAGTATCGCATATGTATGTATATCGATGTTTGGAATGTATATATCCTGAATCGTACATATGATTTTATCCAGAAAATCCCTCAGGAACGGAAAAGCTAAATTAACGCGAATGAAACCGCGGGGTAAACTTGTAAAAATACTAATGAGATTTGTGTAATTGTGATTTTTCATTGACAATAGTATGTAGTTAGCAAATATATGCATGCTCAGAGAGCGTACTGATGACTGCGGTGACTCTGTCTAGAAATTAGATAATGGCAGAAAAATTAAAACGGTTTTGGCCCTTGGTACTTACAGGAGTAACCAGTATGGCCCTAAGGCTGGAAAGTTTGGAGACCCCTGGCATAGAAGATTACGGTCTAAATATTTGCCAGTTGCATTAGAAATAAAAAAAAAAAGATTTAAAATTACATGATCATCGATAACTTAACATCCATTAGTTATAATTTAATGTAATTCGTATCTGCATTATTCAATTTATCATATTTATTCATCGTTCCTTTTATATCGGATTCGAAATTAAACTGTAACACAGATTGGATTAACATATGAATAAAATATAATTCAAGAATTCATGGAGTTGAAATTTGCATCTATAAATTTATCAATAATTTTTCTTATATTACTTTTCACAAACCAAACTTCACCGCTTGTAAATGATTAATGTCTTTCTTACAAAATATTGTTTTATTTCAATGTCAGATCCTTGACTGTCTATCATTCGCCATTGAAAGTTTGCCTGCAGTTGAAAAAGTAAAAAAAAAAAAAAATTATCTAAGTTTCTGTCAAAAGATGATTCTGTTTCTCAGTAGATAATCTAAAATTTTTTTTATTTTCTGTAGAAGCTATGTGGTAATTGACATTTCTGAAAATGTAATGATTGTAGATAATTAATTAAAATAAACATAACTTAGATGTGAGATTCTTTTCTCACGTAATATGAATTACCATCAAGTCTCCTCGTTTCTGAAAGCAATGACTTCAACTGACACCAGCAGAGCAATCGAACCTCGTGCAGGGTATGTCCAATTGCAGATGCGAAACGTTTCAACGATACATGGCAAGCGATTTATTGGTGCCTTCAATTTTTTTGATAATATTTAAAAAAAAATCTCCTCAATCGAATTCTAAACAGGGTAAAAGAAATATTAATTTATGTTACGCTATTGTTACTTACCCCCCTGGTGCAGGAAAGCCTACACGTCCAAGAGATCTCGTTGCAGGCGACAAGAATGGCTAAGGGTAATATGCAGCTTCCCTTTTGCGAGAAACCATGAGGGCTGAAGACTGACTCAACCTCAAGACAACGCTCTACGATTGTATTAGACAGGGACCTACGGTTTAAAGTGGATTCCGAACCACTACAAACACCCATGGAACCTCCGGGACTCGAACCCAAAAACCTGTGGCACCGAGCGCTATTCACTCGGCCATGAGGCCACACTAAAAGGAGTTATACAAATGTTTATTGAAATCTTATAAACAGTTAATTTATAGATTGTTATTTTTTCAAATAGTGTTAATTATAACTGAGAACATATTCTTTAAAATTTTATACTTAATGGTTGTTATAAAAATTTTGGCGAGAAATTTCGACCTGTGGTACTGAGCGCTAGTCATATTACTTTATACCCATTATAATCATCTTAGCATTGATAATTTTTATGTTTACTCGTTGAAGCAATTTTAAAATGATTAACTTCTGTTATTGTAGATTATTATGAAGATCCTTGGCCGCGTAGCGGCCACTAGCTCCTTCTTTGTAAAATGTTGAAACATAGCGGTGGTCTCACGCCCTTTGAGTTAATAAGCAAAATAGATAATTAAATGCCCTTTTTTTTTTTTTTTTTTTTTTAAAGAGAATTATTTATTTAATAAAATTATAAAATGAAAAATATCAAAAATGTAGATGTTGATGAAATCAGTTGCATGTAATAACCCAGAATGTAATGATTAAGCTTGTAGTTCATTCTATTCCAGATGACGGTCTATTCCAGACGGAAGACTTCTTCCTGCCAATGAGATTGTCCAGGGGCGTGGCCGACGAATGCTGTCACCGCCCATGCAGTTTCTCCACTCTGCGATCCTACTGCGGCTAGGCTCCTGCGCCGAGTTTCCCACTAGCATATCTTCCGCTTCTGTCTATATTTGAAATCGAGTCGATTTACTGTTTGCACATCCTACTGTTAAACCTCACTATCTGGTCGTCTGAACAGGAGCGGGTGATCTTATAAGCAGCTTCTCGTCATAAACGATTACTTCACACAGATGTGACCTTATAAAGAGGTTTCATCGTATATGTGTATGCATTTGCTCTGTGCGTTTTTTGTACTTTTTTACTTTTGAACAATTGAAGACTGGAAAAAAAAAAAAAAAAAACCCAATAAAATTCGATTGAAACTGAAAATTTGTTCATTTTTTTTTTTTTTTAAGTATTATTATTGTTGTTTTCATGTGGTTCAAAATAGTATTTTTAATTTAAATTAATAAACACGCTATTTATCATAGATAAGATTTTGAATTCATCAATAGAATTAGGAAAAATTATATTTTAAAGTCAAATTAAAATTTATTGTTGCTGTTCTAACGCAGCTGACAACACAGAGACAGTTCATCTTTATGCCATGAGCAAGAGCGGCACCGCTGTTGCTCCTTGAGCACTACCCAGGGGGCACGTGTAGCTTGAAGACAGGCTAAGGACGCGAGTCAGACACTAGCCCCACAACGCTCTACGATTCTATTAGACAGGGACCACTACAAACATCCATGTCACCGCCGGGATTCGAAACCGAAACCTGTGGTACAGAGCGCCAGTCACTCGGCCAAGTTTTATTTAAATGTAATGATAACAAAAGTACAAATGTTTAATTTCTAACCAGAGAAAAATAATCGAGATTTTTAATGTCATTTACAAAATTGAAAGATAAATTATAATCAAACAACAAAAAAAAGGCCAAAATACATAAATCCATGAATAATCTATCCTCCTATTAATTGAAAGACCGACCTCTTGGACAAAAATGGTTGTAAGTTACAACAGCCACGATTTCCTTCAGCTTTTCATCAATTTAGTTCTGAGGTAAATCAAAATGATAACCCGACCTGCCCGAAGGCTTACGGAAACACTGCATGGCCAGAAGCGCAGACAGAACCAACTCAGGGCTACCAGGATTCCGCCTTATTCGGCTCCACGGATAGGGTGATATGTAATAAGTACAACACCCCCACCACCTTTGGCTGCCCTCAACTGGGCTTGTTGTACTCCAGGGCATCAACGTCCACGCTACAGAACGTGTTCGAGAACACCCGCGGAGATGTATGGGTCTCTTAGCCGTCTTAAGTGACGTTTCCAGGGGGCACCACGAGGAGGTGGACCCAAAGCGCTCCCTTAGTTCTGAGGTAAAGAAGAAAATAGACAGACCCTTAAAACGTGGAATATACTCGTTTCGTCGCCCATCCCAATGAACTTGCCCCGTGCAGTTTTTACAGCAAATTTCCGACTCTCGACACGTTTTTCTTAATAAACACTCGCACCGCTGGGTGTAGCTACTCAAGACGGCTGTCCTCTGTGCTCGCCGCGGCCTGATAGCCAACACTCTGGCCTTTTGCACCACATGCGCCAGGTTCGAATCCTGATGGTGGCATGGATGTTTGCGTGTGGCATGGATGCATGGATGTGCATGTGATGGTGGCATGGATGTGCCACTTTAAACTGTAGGTCCCGGTCTGTTTAGCCCTCGTGTGCACAAGATGACCGTAGAATGACAAACTAAACCAATCCGTGCTCGTTAGGTGAAGCCATGGACTTTTTACATTTGACAACATGCATTGCACATGATTTTATGACTTTTAACTCTGACCGCTTTACCAAGGCTAAATTTTATTGGGCTGCTAGAGTTCTTATGGCGGATATCGCTACAGCTTGATATACGGGGAAAAATCCTTTTAATTGATTTATAGCATCTTGTTTATACCCAGAAGTCGTTGTAAATACTATTGAAATTTTCTGAACTACATACCAAATTTTTGGAATTATGAGCCGTACAAGAATACTAGTTTTTTTTTTTTATCACTGTCAGCAAAAGTCGTATACAGTTTTTAAGCAAATCTAATTAAGACTTGGTTTCGTTTGATTTGTAGCTCTACAGTCAACTTGGGCACACTTTAGGCTAAATATAGTAGACTGGGACCTACAATTTAACGTGGATTCCGAACCACTCGCAAACATCCATGCCACTGCCCGGATTCGAACCTGAAGCCTGTGGTTACCAAAGGCCAGAGCGCTAGCCAATTAGCCATCAGGCTGGTTTCAGGCATGGATAAGTAACCATAGTTTTCAGAATATGTTACAGATACATTTTTAGAATGGTAAGATGAAATTTAGGAATTAAGACCACTAAATTTTCAAAATGGACAGCCTAAATTTATGGATTTTTTTGAAATTTTAGAATACAATCAGTTTTGTTACAGAAATAAAAAATCTCTTTTCCACCAAATTTCGTGTTCATCATGATGATTGTTAAATGCTTCCTTTAATTTCATGATTGTCTACTTCAGTGGTGGCCAATCCAAATGATTTTGTGGGGTACTTTGGAAATGCATTATAACTCTGTGGGCTGTATATAAAATTATACATCCCCACACCTCCTATAGACATTTTTTGGAGTGAAAAATTGTAAAACAGAATGAGTTATTATTATTGTATTTACTATTAATCTTACATGTAAACATAGATAATATAATAATAATGATACTACACGCACACTGTAAAAAAACCACTAAAAATGAAATCATCAAAAATATTTTACTAGTGCGATATTCGTTTCTCCACTCTTTCAGTTAGTTTTTGCAAATCAATCTCAATTTGGATATTTACACATCGTAATGGGTGTTGCAGGTGAGCATCCGTTATGTTTGAGCATGTTTTGTGTTGGGTCAATTTTCGAAAAAACGATTCGCACATGTAAGTTGAATCAAAAGCGTTTACAACTTGAACTAAGAGTCTGGTTTGTTCTGCTATCAACATTCAACTGTTCGCATCTAGGGATGGTCACTGAAGTCACTTAAAAGTGAAACATAGAACCTGCTATATTAGATGTTCCAAGATGTGCGTACATCATGAGTTCATAGAATAAAATTTAATTATTCTGCAAACTCAAAAATAAAACAGACAATATCAGTCATATATTCGCAAGAATATTATTTTAAAATCAAAGTTAACTTTTTCTCATAATTTCATCAGTTAATTTTTGAATATGTGCATGCACACATAATTTTTTTTAAATACATTGGTTTTTACTACTTCGGCCATTATAAAATAAATATATTTTGTAAAAGTGCGATACATCTCACGGGCCGGAAAAATATTCACAACAGGACGCTGGCCATGGGTTGGCCACCCCTGAGCCAGATAATGCTGAATACACTGTATCAGAAAAATATTATTTTGAAATCAAGTTCTTTTGATCGATAAAATTCAATTTATTTCCAATTGCAAACTTTTTTTCAAACCTTTTCAAAAAGATGTACTTAGTTAATTTAAATTACTGCATATGCCAAAGAATAAGAACTTTTGTGAAAGGATTTGTATATACAATAAAAAATCATACTAATTAAGAAAGGCCCTAATTTTTGTTACATACACGCTAAGGTTTCGGAATGACTTTTTGGTCAAACTTTGTGTTTCCTGAATATATTTATTTACATAATAACATCCTGGCAAAACTGTTGACAAAACTTTACAAAATATTTCAAAATTCCTCATTTAGTCATATAATTTTTTTTAAAAATATATATCTTTGAATCTTTTCCTATTTATTAATAAGAATATGAATATAACTTATCAAATGAATGATTCAATACTTTTCATACATTGGTATTTATACTGTATGATTTACCTTGCAATTTTAACAATGAGTTCATCATTACTAAGCATCATTCATGAAAGAATTTTGATGAAAATCCTCATCTTCTGAGATTTTTGCAACAGCATTGCACTTTTTGTAAAATAAATACATACAGAAATTTCCCTATATTATAAAAGCTTGCTATTTAAATGATAAGTTACGGAAAAGTTTTCAAAGCAAAATTGAGTTATAGAAATATTGTGTCAAAGCTGCTTTTCATCAGTTCACGAAACATTCTACAGAATATACAATGTTATAGATTGATTACTGATATCTGTTCACAAATGCTTATATTTATCCTAATTTAAATAAATAAAAAATTACTTGTAAAACCTTATACACTACAAATATGTACCTAGTAAATTAAAAAGCTGTATGTTATGTATCAAAATGTTTCATTCATAAAATCAAAACAACATTTTTTCCAACATGTACTAAAAATATTTATTTGGTTTGGAAGCATTTTCATTTTTATAAATTTTATAATGTTAACAGAATCTGTAATGCAAATACAGATAATATTAAAAAATATAATAAGTAAATGAGATTCACATTCAGCTAAGCTCAAGGCACACAAAGGCTTTATGCTGATTACTTAAGGTTCTCAAGAAATACATTTGCTCTATATTTTTTGAATGCACATAGTTATTGCCAATAAAACAACATTTCTCCAACATGTACTCATATTTGGAAGCATTTTCATAAATTTTATAATATTAACATCTGTAATGCAAAAGATAATATTAAAAAATATAATAACTAAACGTGATTCACATTCAAGCTTCGAGCATTAAATGAGATTTACATTCGAGCAAAGCTCAAGGCACAGAAAGGATTTATACTGGTTACTTAAGGCTCTCAAAAGTATACATTTGCTTTGTATTTCTCTAAATGCACACAGATATTGCCTTTAACACATATAGACATTTTCTTAAAATAGAATATATATAAACATTCCAACAAAACTATGCCAATCACAACATTATACACATTTTTTGTGCATTTTTAATCTTACATTTTAAAACATGGCTAAAAATAAAATTTATATACATGCTATCTAAATATCACACAAATTTCTTGTAGCAAATGATCATCACAATTAACAACTTTAAAAAATTGCACAATATTTATGCATACACCTTCAATTTTTTAAAAATAAATAACAAACATATTATTAGTTTTAAAAAGTTCCTATGCAGGAATCCAAACAATCTAACATACAATGAAATGAAATATAAGTATCAAAACAGCATAGTTTAATCACCTCAATGTGTGATGTTTATTTACAAATATCACATTTGACAAACAACGCAAAGCTGCAAGGCACGTGCTAACAAAAATTACTTGCCTAAGAATAAAGCACATTTTTCAAATAATAATAATTATAAAAGAAAACACTAATAGAGAATAATAAATACTAATTGTTTTTTACCATAGCTCTTCAATAAGAAATATTAACTGTAATCTTATATATATTTATAAATTCTACAACAATTTGATTTTTAAATAAACTATGACTTACTATAATTTGTTCATAATATGATATAAATTTCTCCAACACTGTTATAGTTATTAATTAAAAAGAACACTGATGATGTAAATATCATCTATTTTTACTAAAAATATTATCAATTATGAATTGATAGTTTATCTATATTTCTAATTGAAATGCATCAACATATTTTTCAAGTAAAACCTTAATCATTTATTGTATCTTGATTTAAAATGCATAAAATTGTATTTATTTCATTGACAAACGAAAAGCACGTATTAATATTTTTTAAAATGTTTACTTAAAATTTCTTGTGCATAGTAAACACAGAGATTAGCACAAACATCAAAACTGCCCGTACTTTATGCAGATGAAGACATATTGAATGGAAGAGATGTATATCGAGATAATAAGATAGTGCTATTATGTCAGACAACATTTTGGGGCATTAAAGATTTATTGTTAAACAAAGGATAGTTTATGATGACTCTGAAAGGCTGGGTGAAAATATTTCAGAAAATACAAGTATTGTCATCAGTTCACTGTAGGCAACAATTATCACATATCAAAAGTGATTGCAAACATGTGAAATATTCAATTTAAAATAAGAAAAGAGATTAGAACATTAATGACAGAGGTTAGAGGAGGATTTGTAGGCAGGATTGATGTGCTATAATGGATGTCCTTAACAAATAATTTTATAGTAATGACGAAGTCAATGTGACAGAATATACAATCCATCATGCATTTTTACTTATAGCACAATAAAACAGTGGTTTTATTTGTGTGCTGATGCTGACAGCTCAACAAAAAATCTGACAAAGGATAGAATGGAACAACAAACATCTGGTTTAATAGTGGAAACGGAAGAATATATTAGATGTTACAGATGCTAGTCAGATGTACAAGGTACAAAGCTGCTTTGAAACAAAAAAAGTATAATATTTAGTGTGGAATTTTAATAAACTAGTTTTTGCTTTTATTATTGTATAATCTAAAATTTGAATTCTTTTTATTTCAATTAAAATGCCCTTAATGACATTTCCTCCCTAACGATACCACTCTGCTTGAATCATTGCACCTGGCGGCTTGCCATTTTTCCACAATACATACTGCGGACATGTAATCTTGCCCATTAAACTGATTATTAAAGATTGGAAGGACACTAGGACGAACAATTCTCACTTTTACATCATGCAAAATGGATGAATTCTTGTGCAATGTTTTACAATAAAAAACACAGAATGACAAGGATAAGTATCAATATCAGAACTAATGAATTTACAAGAATTAGGCCAACTTCTATTACTATCAGGATATGAGCAACCTACCACTTCTAGTTGAAGGCATCAGTCCTATTTTCTGACCCCTTTTAGGCAGAAGAGAATCACTATCTCTTAAATAAGAATTTGTAAAGTTTTGACTCATAGGTGTATGTATAAATAGAGTAAATTGCATATATTCAGACAATTATATGTATAAACCTTAGTATATTCATTAATCTGCTGCTTCTATTCAGTGAACCAGCTTAAGTACAATTTAATTTAAACACAAAGAACAAAAAATTAGTTATCAAGCAAATTTTAATCAAATTCTCTAAAGTTAACAAAACAAGTTAAAGAAAATAAGAAAATTCTTGATGAATTTCATAGATTTTTTGCTTATAGCATATATAACTTTTATACAACACAAAAAGCTTTGGTTATTAAGCCAAAAAGGCAAAGCACTGTTCTAAGATAAAGCCAAGAAACTTACTTATTTAGTAAAAATAAAAATAGAAAGAAATCAGAATATATTTAAATAAGAAACAAAATCTATCTCTGTAATCTTTTAAATGATTTGATATTAAAAATACAATATATATAAAATACATTCCATAATTTTCCAGTTTTACAAAAGTTAAAAAAAAATCAATTATTTAAAATGCAGTTTATAAAAAAAAAAAGTCATATGAAAAGAATAAATTTTTTTGTTAACAGATGGCTTAAATAACATTATGAATGAATTATTTTCATTCATATTATAGATGAATTATTTATTATTATAACATTACAGATGAATTATTTTCTTACTAAAAATTATTCATTAGGGGAAAAACTATTCACAACCCATATTCCCATATTCATATTCTTATAGTTTTCCAGCATTTTTTAAATGTTTATTAATTATCACCAATATATTTATTACATGATTCAATGAACTTTTATATATTTTTAATAAAGGAGATTTAGTTTTTGAAGATGGAATGAAGACAGAAAATTCGAGATTAAAAAATTTACAAAATATAAAAAAAACGAGAGAGAGTTAAAATTGCAAATAATGGAAAAGTTGCCAAAATGGTTTTCTGTAAACAATTTCATAAATATCAATGAGAATAAAAATAAAAATTTTTTAATTTATAACAAGATTTATAATTAATTTTAAATAAATATGATATACTAAATAAAATAATATATATAATAAAATTTCTTTGATATGAATTATACAACAAATGCTAAAAACATTCTTGATTTACATAATATTTACACAATTTCCATGTTAAAAAATTTTTTACTTGAAAATTAGAAATTAATTTATTCATTTTTTCTCATGAAATCTTTTTAACATTTAAAAATTTCAAGTTACTTCTAAATTTGAAAATTAAAAATTAACAGCTGCATAATTTTTTTTTTTGTATAAATCAGACCAACTTTATAGGATCCTCATTATATTTTAGAATTTTAATAAAACTTAAAATGATGGTAATGATAACTTTAGATGATAAGGCTATTTACATATAGACATGCATTACTAAAACAAATAAATAACTAATTTCAATTCTCTTTCAGGAATGGGAATTTTCTCTGCATATCCTTCGGGTCATGTCAGCCTTAAAATAATAATAATAACAAATAAATAAATATTTAAAAAACATTGATAAACACACATAAATATGCACACATTAGTATATTGTTTAATGTTAAATAAAATAAGATAAAAAGCTTCAAACTTATCACTAATTCCTGAATGAATAATGACAACAGATGTATCAATTAAAAATTTGTGTAGTATCAAATACCTTTTAATTCTGAACATCTTGAAGATTTTTATCAAAATTTGATTAATAAGTAAAATTAAGAAATGAAAATTAAAACTAGTAAAGAAATTGTCAATTTAAAAAAAAAAACACATAAAAAAGAATTTAATTATTTTAAAATTTAAAACTTAAAATTTAGAAATTAAAGTGTATATGAAGCAAGTAATCATATCTACAGAGTTAAAAATATAGTAATTCAGATTTGTAAGAAGTTTCAAATATGCAAGTTCAAACTCAATCTTACAACTTTTCACAGCTGCTCTGAGTTTCACAGTTACAACTTTTCACCAATCTGGTGCTCTGTTCATCTGCAGGCAAGAACACTCTTTTAAGTTTAAAAAAGATTCAAATGTGTACCGAAAATTGAATTTTTTTTTTTTTTTTTGAACATGCAACACCTGGATCTGACACATCTAGGATTTTTCTAATTGCTTTATACACAGAACGTTTCTCTGAAATTTTGAATAAACAATACAATATAAGTTCCAAGTCCAAGGTCTCTATGGTGTATTTTCCTATGAACAAGCCAAGGTACATTATGTATACTGGTTATCTCCTTATTTAGGATAAAATTGCAACATTAAAAAATTTTGAATAGAGGCAAAAGCCTATACAGAACTTTAAAAAAAATTGATCAAAGAACTGATTCATATCTGATCACTAATTAGTCATTAGATTTAAGTTTAATACTGACAGCAATTTCATTAGCAATTACTTTAGATATGTGGGGAGCAGAACATAATATTGCATCATGAACAAAACCCAGATACTCAGTAACTCAAGGGTACTTATTTCCAAGTAAACAGAACACAACAGCAGACACTTTACTTCTAGTACTGGAATGTATTTATTGAGTTGTGCAATGACTTTTGGTGATTTATGCTGACTGGTAATCGTTCTGTTATTTACAAACATAATGAGATGGCTTTCAAATGTCATAAACATAGATTAAAAATAGGCAGGAACCAAGTAAGAACCTCTGGGGAACTCTGCTCATGATTGGATGCAGAACAGAAAAGAATCCTCCTACTCCCCCTTGGGAAGTTAAGTGAAATTGAATACAAGCAAATAATTTTAATTAAATTATTCTGAAAATTTAAATCACAATTGCTTACATATACTGCCATTCTATGGAAGGTTTTTGGCTCCATCCAAAATTAATATTCCAGTAGATTTATGATTGATAAAGCCTTTGTTGATCGCTTGTTTACACTTGGTAACTTGTGGACATTATTTAGATTTTGTCTGAATCCAAATTGTTTAGAAATGACAATATTCTTTTATATACATTGATCAAGACTTTTAAATGAATATTTGAATATTTACCAACACTGCTAAATAGCAAGATTGGAAGATAATTTTGAGGATAGGTCGAATTGCTATTAGATATTGGAATAGAAATTACTAAGCCCCTTTTCCAGATCTTGAGGAAATAACTTTATCCCATTAGAAAATTAATGAGATAAGTAAAGAAAGGATATAATTGAAGAGAGGGGAGGGATGAAAAATCACTTAATCATTTGCCAATGAATAAGCCATTCAAAAAAACTGAAGGAAATAATGCATAAAGAATAGAATATTTTTCCTTCATCTCCTATGAATAGAAATGAATTATCTCTCAGTAAGGAATAAAAATGATTCAAAACAGTGAACAAATATTTTGAAGAAATAAAGATTGACAGAACCACCAAATTATTTAATATAAAGTTGTTCTGAAGTTATTATTTTCATTTAGATTTATTATTGTAAGTACAAAAATATTTACTAATGCATGTAAAATATTTGTTTGGTGTCATTTAAATTGTGGAAGAAATTAAACAATTTTAATAAATACTATTTGAATTTGAATACACAACATTATTTAAGGCTTCATTATACTATTCTGACACATAAAATATATAAGGAATTTAAGTAACTATTCATTAACAAAAATAAATTACCCAATTGTACAATTTCAAAATTTAATTGGAAATTTCTACACAAATGAAGAAAGTTTTAATTCATACCAATGGTTCCAGCTCTCTTTCACTGACTAAATCAAATTCTCTTATGAAGTAATAAAATTGTTTGTAACAAGTATTAACATGTGCTTCCTAAAAGGGAAAAGAAACACAATTAATATAATATATTTTTAATAATAAAATTACAGAGAAACAAATTTAAATGAGTGAAGAGAAAAAAAAAAAACTAGAAGATTACAGTTACGTTTATTGGAAACAAAATAATTTTATTTATTAACAGAGTAACTTTTGTTACTTTTAAAAAAGAAATTTCAATAAAAAATTACAATATTATACAAAATACAAGCCCTGCAGAATTTAAAATAACTTAGTTTTTATTAAATTTATAATTTAAATCCTTAAACTACTTTAAAAATGAAAATAATGGCTGAATAAAAATTCTTTATTTTAATCTCATTTAAAATATTAAATGAAAAAAAAATTATCACATTAAATACAAGAATATGCTAAGAAACACCATATATAAATATGATAGGTAAGGACAAATTCTTAATTTTAAAGAGAAACAGGTGTGGTTTGTTTTTTAATGACTTATTATAATTTTTTTATATTTTCATAGCAAATAATCTATTTTTTAAAAAAAAAACTTTACAATCAATAATATATGTGGGATTTGTTTGTGTCAACACTTGCTTGTCTTTGACAGAGCCTGTTTACAACGTGGGGTGTATTGAACTTTGACCCCACGAGAAGAGGAGAGGGCCCCGTAGATGAAGAAAGAAGAAGAGAACGCTAGCTGACATGGAAGAGGCTGCGTCAAGCAGCGAAAGAATGTATTTATCCCTTTAATTAAATGTCAATGTAAATATCATTGCAAAATATTGTAGTAATAAATGGCTTTATTTAAAGTAACGTCCCGTAACTGCGTTTTGTATGTCAAATACCCTAGACACCCACTGCAAAAGTCCAGATATTGTTAGGCTGGTAGAGAAGTATAACAAAACTGTAGGTTCGACCGGGATGCATCTGTTGAAATCGGTGTAAACTCTACAAAAATTGGGGGTTCAGCCGGGATGCATCTTTTGCAAGCGGCTAAATCTACATATATAAACTCATATTATTTTTTTTATTATTCATTATAATTTTTAAAAACATATTTTCATATAATTTTGACGGAAAAGAGATAAATGTATAAATTTTATTTAAAGAAAATCATTTTCATATGAGATCTAGGGTTACGAAACTTATCTGACATATGAATTTTAATACCCCCTTAATTAATGAACATGTAATTTAAATTTTTGGCACAGCAATATAATTTTTTCGAAATGGATAGTGTCTCACTTCTGGAATAATTGAAGTACAATCACCACTATCAATCATACAATAACAAGTTCATCACAGCCAAAAAATTTTTTAAAAGGGAGTATTGAGTATAAAGAACATTCCTGTTATCTTTCTTAATTGTCCTTTATTGTAAATATTAACTATTTTAATTTAATTGAAAATTAAAAATATAAATTTCGAGCTTACCAAAAATATCACTAAAAGAAAAAAAGTCCACAACATTATTATTATTAACACAATTTCTACATAATTAAAATTTAAACATATCAAATTAATTAAGAATTTATTTTAATTGTAATAAATTAATGATTCATCCATAAATGGTTATGAAACAAAATTAGTAATTAATTTTAACTTTTTCAGTAATAAACTAATTTAAGTATAAAAAAGGCATGCAAAATAAAAACAACATTTCGTGCAAAAGTTACAGCAGAAAAAATTTTCTGTCATTTAAAAGACGACAAGTTCCTTTTGGTTCGCCATAAATATTTCTATCGATCTCATACCCCCTAATTATGCGTATATTCAATCGAAAACACTTACAGCACCAATGGAAACTATTCTGTCAAAATGATGGATGTAAACATGAACAAAAACTCTGAACAGTCTTGTTAATATCTTTTTGCAGGTAGGAATGAAAGAGCGGGGAAAAGGTTTATCTGTAATTAGATATTAAATACATAAAAAAGCAATACCACACAATAAACATTTTTGTACCTTTAATCTTTTTGAATTACAAAAGTTAAATTATAATGTAACAAAAATTTATAATAGAAAAATTTTTTTGTCATTACTGTTGTTACTAACAAGTTTTTGTCATTTTGTACCGCACACACACACACAAATTAGTATTAGAACATGCATATTTTAATAACTTGTTTTTTTTTATGTAACATATTTATTTGAATTACAGTAACTTTTCTTTACATTGTATATTGTTATATTGCACATTATTTTTAGGAAAAAAAAATCTAGAAAAGTCTTTGGTTGTATAAATTATTATTAATTTCTTGTCTCTCGAATGCAAAATATAATGAGAGCTATTTATAAATAAGAATTTTAATGTTATTAAAATTTATTAAATTCAACTAAATAAATTTTAAGTGAATTTTTAAATTGATATTTTCCATACAATATATAAAAAAAAGTTTTAATAAATAAATTTCAAAAATTAATTTATAAATTCAGCAAAAAGTTTCTTTTGCAAATTTTAGTAATAATCAAATATTCAATAACAAAGCTGTGTTTAATTGAATACTTGAATATAAAGTAAAAAACTGAAATTTTCAAAAAATAAAAATACAGAAATTTAAATAGTATTTAATTAATACTTCAAGAATACTCACAAACACTTAAAACACAAATAATGCAAAATACTATTATTAGAAGAAATACAATACAAAAGAGATAAAACACTTAAAATTTTACACATTTTTTTTTAAATGATTTTGCATTATTGATAAAAATACTTTTTAAAGCACATTTTATTTCTTTTAAAAACAAATGCTGACATTTTTATTCATAATAATTATCACAAAGGACTGCTTTGGTCATTTATATTAGATCTAAATTTTGTTTTTATTCTGGTAATAAAATTAAATATCCTATCACACTCTGCATTACTATGAGGAATTGCTAGAAAGAATACTATATTTAGATGTTTCATTACACTTTTTCATATTTCCAATCAGATTGAGTATCAATCCTCTCTGATTAGGAATCTCCCCCAAAATTTTCAATTTACAATGAGCAAAATTGTGATTATTACTGGTGACTAACTACATTAATGGCAACATATTTTTTATTATTAAATGTGTCAAAACTAGATATTTTACCAAAGAATTTTACAATAGAAAACAATTTTCATAGAACAGAAAAATTTGCTACTTTATTATGAATTATAACTTCATCAATAATGAAGAATCTGAGAAGAATGTAATGAAGCAATAACAAATTTCTCAGAATCCTATCTGGGGCTGCAAAAATTACATTTCCATAAATTTTATATGGAATTATCTGCTATCTTTTGCTAAAGTTTTCTTCTTATTAAAAGCTGTTAAATTTTAATGTCAAGTAAACTTTATATAAAACACAAACTATACATAAAACAAAAATAATACTTAAAAGAAACCGAGTTTAGTATAAAATTTATAACTTACCTACAGTAACAGGGAAAATTTCTTCATTGTTAATATTATTTTCAATCCAATCCATTAATAGAGAAATATATTTGTGTGCTGGCAAAGGAGTTGGCCTTTTGTATTGAACACCATCAGCCCATAAATATTCAAATCTACAATTTAAAAAAATAAAAGTAATTTTTTATATCATTATTTATATTTTTAAAAATACAATACAATTTTAAGGCAGGAAAAGGATGAATAAATATATTAGATTTACAAATAAAATACTAAAAATCATCTGCATATAAAAATTTTGCACCTAAAACTGAAATTAAGGAAGAGATTGCAAACAAAATTTTCTAGAAATAACTAGTTTTAAAATTGGTGCCAATGAAAAGTTTAAGTCATTTACAATAGGATGCATTGATTTTTCTCCCAATGCAATTATTTTACTTTCAAACAATGACATCACTGCAACATGTCTACAATAAAATTTTGTTTTTGTTTTTGCAGAAGTAATCTGTTTGTTTTGTTTTGCACATAATCTGCACGACAGCGAAAATGCAATTCCAACGGAGCGACAAGAAAAAAAATACAAATCTCAGGATAGATGCAGCTCAAAGTTATATAAATTATCCAAAATGTGCAGCTGTTCAGTGCATCGTGAGTATAATATATTGTGCTAAAAAGTATCAGTAATTTATAAGTTAAAATGTGAGTGTGAAAGACATTGCTTTAATTTTTCTTCACAAGTTGGTAGCACTCTAATGAGTTACAATTTGAAATTTGAATGCAATCTGTCATTTAGTGTGTTGACAGTTGCCATCAAGGAGAGAAATGGCAGTTAATTAGCCTTATTCTGGTCGACCTTCAACAGCTTTGACTAACGAATCAACAAAATTAAAAATGAATTTAAAAAATCGTCATATGAATCTTAGAGAGTTTTCTCAAGTTTCTATCTACAATTATGAGAGAGATGTTTATGAATGAGATGAATTATGTTTCAAGCGTTTCTATTTACAATTATGAGAGAGTCCCATAGGTGATGGAATACAACAGAATTATATTCTCGGAAAAGTCATGCTCCTGTTTTAGTAATGACATTAGCTGCATATGAGTAGTACTGCTGTGCAATCTATTCCAATCACAGCTATAAATTTGCAGCCAAAAATTTGGCATCACACTTTTGGGCACCATTACTTATGACAGCTAATCACCACTGATTTGTATTAGTAATACTATGACAACCCAATGATATCGGGTGGCAGGTGGTAATACCCTTCCTCCAAGGCAAGCAAAATATCCTTTATCCATAGAATAACACTAGACTCCACATCGCAGATGTCAACAAGTTCTGTAAGGTACAAGAGTATCTGCTAATCTCTTCTTTATTAATCATATCTTAGAAATGATTAATTGTTGTTTGTGTACAGTAACACCAATGCACTCATAGGATAAATTGTGACTGGATGTCTATTCTTGAGACTGCAATGCATATGCTCACTTAATATGCATAACCATCAAGCTGCTTATATTGACATCTTGCAGTGGTTCTATAACTTACTAATCACCTAATGTGATCACTCATAGCATTGCTATATCAAACTGAAATAAACATCCCTTATTGTTTGATGCTGCCTCTATTTGGTAATTTTCCTCACTTTTATGAACAAACCCTAGGTGTCACATTTTTATTCTCAGATAACCTATATTATAAGCCTTTTTAAAAGAAAAACAATGATTTATGTGAACTTAGTAAAGTTCTAATTTATTTTCACTATTTCAGGAATGAATTAATTCTTCCGAAGTTTCTTTCAAAATTACACAATGCATGATGTGATCTAATAATTATGATTAACTGAATAAAACATGCCGTAGAGCTTATCCCAATAGTTGGTTATATATATAAAAACAACTCAAAATATTTTATGTATAATTCTATTTTCAAATAAAGTAAGACATATTTAAAGCTTTTATTAAAATAATTTACTTATTTATAAATTTTCATGTATTTGGATACTTTAAATTTAATTACTTTGATAATAAATTTTTTCAAATATCTCTCTGGTAAACATTGATATATATTAATATATTTTTTTGAAGTATACCTTGGTCCACCACACATAGTAGGACAACTTTCTTCAGTACAAGAATCAATAACAGTGCCATAGATTAAATTAATGCGATTGAAGAAATCCACAACTAGAAAAAAAAAATGTTTTTGTTTAAACTAAATATAAAAAATGAAATTCTAAATAAATATTGAATAAAAAAAGTATTGAATAAAATAGTTAACAGAAAACATTTCACAATAAAATTTGGCCCCATCATTCTATTAAGATGACAATACCAAAGCACACATATTTTTTTTTTTTTTTTTTTTTTTGTACTGGTTTTAGGAATACTTATGCATACAATTATACCTCAACAAACATACAAAACCACCTGACTTGAACCTCATTGAATATTCAAGAGAGCAAAAGAATAGCAAGAAAAATGCAAAATCAGCATCCTTGCAATTTGCTGGATTTGTGTAATCAAATCCCAATGAGTGGCTTAAACTGGATGTGAAGTACCTGCAGAACCTTGTGAACTCCTTTCCTAACCCTAATCCAAGCAGTTATCAAATTCAGAGAGGGCGTTACACAATATCAATGTGGTTTCTTGAGGAGTGTCTAATTGTTTGTTGGGTGAGCTTATATATACTTTATAAATTATAACAAATAGAATAAAAATTAGAAACATCCTTATTAAAATGAAGTCTTTCATACTTAAAAAATTTTTAAATATTAATTATGATTAGGATACTTTGGGAAAATTTTATAGAATATCATTGGCATATTATCGATTTAGTAATATTGAGGAAAATGTTTAATTTTAAAAATTTTATATATTAAAATTTTTAATATATATATACTTGAAAATTGTTTTTTATTTTCATTTCAAATAAATGAACAGTATACATCAATAATTTACCAGAATAAATATCATAGAATTACATTATAAAAGAATAAAAATGCATAATTTTTTTATGTTGAAATAAAATAAATATCAAACAAATAAAAATTTGTATAAGTTTTACTAATAATTAAAATAGAATTGAGATACTTGTCATGAAACAGAATAAAATAATATTCCTAAAATTGAGTCATGTAAAATAAACAAAGAACAGAAAATTAGCTAAATTTTAATAAGTTACCATGCACAGCAAGCCAATCATTTAAATTTTCACCATGTGGCAATTTTACAGCTTCTTGTAAATCAACAGCAGAGTCCAAAGATGCTTGAGCTCGTTTATGAAGTGAATAACGTAAAGTACCTTGTTGAAACTTTTTCTTGGGACGAAATGTCTACATTAAAAAATCATAAAATAAAGCTATTTTTAAAAACTTTAACACTAACAAACAATAATTTCAAAATATAGTTTAAAAATTAACTTGAGAAACTGAAATAAATGAATTAATAATAGAAATGATCTCATTCAATTTATATAAATTACTCGTTATTTTTCTTTATCACATAGTCAACATACTATTGTGAAAATACTATAACAAAGCCTAAAAAATAGAAAACACAATATAAATACAATAATTTTGATGTACTAAATCTGTTATAAATAATATCCTGTTGTGTGTGGTTCAACACAACGAGGCTTCTCGGCATAAAGCAGCAGATGTCCAGTCAAACCTAGCAAGTGAATTTGCAAAACAGATAATCTGATCTGGTGGTTGGATAAAGTGGCCATTGCACTCACTGGACTTAACTTACATGGACTTCTACCAGTGAAGTTATGTCAAGGAATAGGGTGCAAATAAGCCAATCTCTCTGGATAATCTGAAAAAACATATTAGCTATGCTTGTTACACAGTTACAGCAGTTCTTATTGTCAGGAATTCAAGTGTGCATTCAGTAACATTTATTCCTCCCTTTTTACGTAGCATTTGTCTGTAAACAGTACAAATGACTTATGACATTTATAAAATGCATATGTTTCTTTTGTTTTTTTACAAATGTATGTACTAACTTCTCCTATAATACTTTTTTCATTTTCAAGATGTCGATTGTTTATAATCCTATGATGGTCTACAATATTCTATTTAACATATTTTGCATACCTTGTTTGGTTTAGAAATTATATTTCCACACTTTTGTGCTTTCCCACCAGGGACATTGTGATGTTGAACGTTTATTTTGCTAAATGTACTCGTTATTTATGGTCAAGGAACCTCTCTTTTGCCATAAAAAGGAGATGGCAATATGCTTTAAATCTCGAGTTTTTAATTATTTAACTGGCCTTTCAGTAAAGGCTGACAATTTTGAATTCTAAACTTTAAAATGTAATATCTTTGCCAATTTGTGTCCCACTGAAGCCTAATTTTTGTGTTATATTTGTTAGGATGATTATATATGTTTACTAAATATAGCTAAAAAGAAAACAGGAGATAGTATAAAAGTCATATTACATACTAGGTTCTTTAAAAATTCAAAATGGCAGAAAATGAATTTTTACCTCGTTTAAAACATTTTTGTATCTAAAAGTATATGTTAATTTTTTTTTATTATTATTTTTGTGTTGTATCTAGTTTTTAATATAATCAACAAATTTGCCAGGGAAAAAAAAAATATATAAAAGCATAAGTGTGAATGTACTTATACAAATGCATGTAAGTTTTTTTAACAGATAAGCAAATAACAATAGAGATTGAAACCTGACAAAGATTCCACATATTTGAGACTAAATTTTATAATAAAAAATTGTATTCAATGCATATTTTGATTAAAACTTTCAGCAAATGATTCATTTTTAAATTTAACCACATTTCCTCAAAATATAATAACTCCTTATAATAATGAAATAAAACAATGTTTGGAATTAAAAATCTAATGGTTTGATTAAAGATAATAAAACAAAGGCTACACTTTTGGATATAGATGATAATATCCATTTTAAAGAAGTAAAGGCATAAACACTTCACTGGATGACCAGTCTTTGAAGTCCAAAATAAAATAAAAACATCCAAAGATTATTAAAACAAACTCTATCATTAACAATATCTGTTATTTAGACTCAACATAACTTTTAGTTAATTTTCAGCTAACAAATGTGAGGAAAGAAAGCATTGGTTTATAACATCACATAGAAACAAGTTAAGCCATGCACATCGACTCTATATCACTTGGCACATAAAATTAATTAATTAAAATGTTTAGCTCCAATATGCAACATGTTGTGGTTATATGGTTCTTAAACATGTTTTAAAAGTGGTTTTGTTTCAACTCTAGCGATGATTTTGTGTGCACACCATTTTTCTCCGAGTAAAAAAACGTGGCATATATTTCGATGTATAAACTGAGAATTTTTAGAGCTACAGAAAATTACAGAGATTGGCTTATATATGTATCTGCTAATCTCATAAAAATACATAGTGCAAATGAAAATATTGTCAAATATTCCAAGCTTTCAGTTTAGTTTATAGTTCTTAAATTATGAAAAAAAAAAAAAATTATTTAATTTTATAAAAACAAGTTGTTTTAATTTCGAAATTATCTACATTGCTGGTTTTTTAATCATTACCAAAATAAATAAATAAAAATCTGATCCATGTATAAGAAACTATGGTTTGAAATTTGCAATATAAGAATTTCACTTCTTGTTCATCATTCAAACAAACAAACAACAACAACAAAAGCCACAAAAAATATTAATGCAGATGTCATAGATTGTACACAAGAACTAAATGACACATTGTGCTATCTTTAGATACAGAGTTACCAGAGCTACAACTACTGATATTGGCTCTGACATTTTAATTTATAGCGACTTGATTATATATGTTCCAACTGTTTTACCTGTGTTGCAGCATTTTCGTTCTCATAGCAAATTTTACTCTCATATTTGAATACTACAGGAATTTTTTTCATTCTGGCTTATTTACGGATTTCGAATTTTAGATAAATTTTTCCTTATAAAAATAAAATATAATACAAAGATAATTACTAAATTATAATATAATAATAATAATAATAATTAAATTATAATATTATAAACGATAATAATTTATAAGATAATTAAATTATAATTATAATACTTAAGATCCTTATAACTTTTTATTTTTAGTTGCTAGAACTTTAGTAATTTTATTTTTTTGTTCTTTCAGCAGATTGTATTTATTGTTTCAGATTAAAACAATTTATTCGAATGTTAGAAAATTATTATTTTTACATTGCTTAGTTTCTTACGCAATATTGGTAAAACAATCTTAATTTTTAAAAAAATATAATAACATTTACGATTAACTGAGAAATTATGTAAAAATCAATGTTAGTTAAGCTATCGATAGTTTTACATCAGAAATTTTTTAAATTGTAAATAAGATTAAAAAAACATTTAGTAGTGTTTAGTACTAGACGATTCAACAAACTTTCTCGATATTGTTCCGATGAATAATGAACGCCATAAATTTTAAGGCATATAAAAATTACATCATTTCCATAAATTAAAAACAAACACAGAATAGCAAAAAAGAATCCGATTAATAATATTTATTTATTACCTTGTTCTTCCCAAAAAAATCAACAAACCCAGCCATCACGATTCAAGTGTCGCGGTTTGTTTACAATGAATTAACCGAAAAATTGAAACTGATCTTTTTTATCCTTAAATATTTCATAAAATTTTATTAATTATAACTAGAAATTTGATGAAAAATCTAATCTGTTTAAAAAATAATCAGAGTGTTTTAAATCATCATAAAAATTATTTAATACATAAAATTTTTTTAAATTTATTTCACTATTATTTAAAAATAATAATTCACTTAAACTTTCTTCAAATCAAGTCACTTATTTTGATATATAATTTTTTGTAAAAGTATATATTTCTTCTGATTTCTAAAATGTTTTTATTTATCTCCGTAGATGTTCAGTTTCGAATTTGAAATAAGGAAGGAAAATTACCTCTAAACTCGCTATCTGACAAAAATTTAAAATGGAAACGTTAATGTTGACATCTGTCCGGTATTTATCCAAAAAGTAGTCTGAAAATTGTTGCATTGTTTTAAAAATTGGATAGGTTATGTAGGCATCTCTAAGCATTTTATAACCTTACACATTTCCTGTTGAAAATTTTGTTTTGTAACTTTTTAAACTTCTAGTAGATGGTTTTATTGGGTGTTAAAATATAAAAATTTTAATTGATTTATTATTTGAACTAACTGATTTATTTATGTTCTCATAGACCATTGTTATTCAATTTTAAATATGGATGAATTGGAAAATATTTCCCTTCACGTTGCAGAATTTATCAAAGGTAATAAAGCTTTTGCATTTGTATTAAAATCCAAAAATACATTTTGTGAAATTGCTGTTTTTTGTTTTTTGTTTTTTTTCCCATCAGATAAAACTTCAGTGCATCACCGAGATATTTGCCTAAACGTCATTGATGAAAGGCGTTAGATAGAAAAAATGTATATAACAAATTAATTAAATTTTATTGCTTTCAATTAACATGTTTTTCATTTTATTTATATTTTATATTAATTGCTTAGAATACATTAATTTTAAATCAATTATGTATGGTGTAAGTATGAATGTTATTGAAAAATTGACAAATCTTTTTGTATGCAAAAAGTTAAATCTAATAATCTGAAAATAGTTTTTATCACTTTGTTAAATATCCACAAGCTTTTAGATCATTTAATGGTTTCATCATAAATTTGAATTGTAAAATCACCGCTTTGAGGGCAATGGATTTTTGCAGATTTTTTTCATTAATTTTTCACCAAAATATGACATGTTTAACTGAAGTGCAAACCTAATACGAGAGAAATTTGATTACAAAGCAGAATTTAAAGAATTAAGAAGGGTTTTTAATAGATTATAAATTGCTAAAATGCCATATACAAGAAATTTAATGTTATTTACTCTTAGGCAAGTCTATAATATCCGTTCCCTGTTTGTTTTTTTGTCTTCACCATTACTCTCTCTCTCTTATAACTTAAGGTTTTTAATTCCATCCCACCACACACTTGACTGCTTTCATCCACCAGTGATACTGGTAGGTGGAGGTAAGTAATTTGGTTCGATGGAATAGGCAAAAAAACTTTCCTTGTACTCATCTTTCTTCTGTTAATTGTTGATCTTTGGTCTGAAAATGCTGATATTATGAAATAATTAGCAGAGTGTTTTTTAATATTATTCAGATTGATTGTTTGTAATATAATCAGTAAAAACATATTTAATACTGATACAATACTTCATTTAAACTAATTTTATTATTGTAACATTGATTTACATGCTGATTTTTTTTTTACTAATTTCTTCTTTCTTTCCACACTTAAATTAAAAAAAAAAAAAGGAAATGGAATTGATTATAATTTTTTTTATTTTTACGATTTTTAATACAGAAATAAATAAAATTGAGTAGACTCTTTCCTATGGGCCATTTCCGAAATCGGGATTTTCTTACACCTCGATAGTGGAAAATTCTCGATTTCTCAATCAATTATATATTGATCTAAGAAAAATACAAGAATTGCAGTTTTAGCAAAGATGATTAAAAATTTTAATGTACAGTAAACAAATATAAAATTTATTGGCTTTTGGTCAGCATCAGGTTTTCTTGCCCATTTCATTTACTATTACCATGCCAATTTCCAGTAAATCTAGGACTTTATTTAAGCATTCAGGTTATACAATTATTATGTCTTGGGTGAAAGGCTACAGTTGTTCATCAATATTTAATTTACCAATAGGATCTAGATTTGTTTGTCTGTAATAATTCAAGGCCATATACTAATGAAGGTATTGTCAGAAACTCTTAATTTAATTGTTAATTTGAAATGTCTGTTTTCATTTTCCATTGGAGTTGATAGGGCTTTCTTTATTTGTGTGATCAATAGATTTGCTCATTGAATAGTTTGTTTTGCGCATCAACTCTGGAAACATATAATGAGGGGCCACAAATCCTTCTTACTTTCTCCTTTAACTTGAAAAGAAGTCCATCAATGTCTTTCCTTTAGATAAATAAAATCACAATCAGAAATATTAACAATGAAAAAAAATGTAATTTTATGTCCAAAAATTAATGATGAGAACATGCTTACAAAAAACTGAATATCATTTTGGTCATTGAATTAGTATTTTTGTTCTCTATTATGTTTTCACTTCAGCAATGAGATTTTTCTCAAAGAGGTTATATTTCAATAAAATAATAAAAATAAAAACTTAACAACATTATTTAGTTGAACCTCCAAGTTGCTTGGAGTGTAAAGAAGGAAAACTTCAGCTATTTCCCAGAAATAATCGATTAATAACTCCCACTTCATATTCATTAATTGCAAGATTTACTTCAGTCACCATATTAATAAAAGCTGCATAGACTCTTAATCTCATAATATACGAAAACAGCAAAGAACTGTATGTCTTGGACTGTCAATTTTGAAATTTCAAAAATGTATTTTTCACTGGAGAAATCATGCCAATTTAATTTTTCTTTCCATTTATGTACATACATAAAGGAATCCTAATTTATCTTAAGGATATTTGCAAACAATGTACAACACAAATGGGATATGCAGTGCAGGATGAGGGCATTGATAGAACTAGTCCCACCTCCTCCATAAATTTAAGTACAGTTTCCTTTGTTTGTAAAATATCTCCAGAATAAAAGCAAGAAATTTACCTTAAGCAGGATGCATTCTAGTGACAAAATACAGAAAATAATATGTAATTATACACTACAATTACAAAGAAATGAATTACTATTATAAATTTAAATTAAGCAAATTAATGCATAATTATACACATTATTATATTATGTAAGAGGTACTGCAGTCGCCGATGATGTGTGCTGAAATCGTAGCCATTTGTATATTACATTGAGGTATGCACATGATGCAAATTTCATGCTATTTTGATACTGCCTTCATGGTGCAACATTTTGGATGGCCAGCAGTGTAGTTTCAGCAGTTTTTCATACCCGTAATAGATCTCGCTATTCTGAACCCACCGAATATAAATCATAACTTTGATGTAATTAATATTTCGCTTTGACTGTGATGGACAGGCTTCATCCAGGATTTTTGCAGTTAGAATTCTCATATTTCCATTGTTCGTTACCAGTAACAATCTAATGACAAATCCCATTCGTTTTGTGTCTTTCAAGCAACATTTAAAATGGTGTTTCAACATTGAAAGTCTTAATTCATGTGGTAGCCAACTTGATTGTTATTAAAACATTCCTATTTTCTGTAAATGTTGAGAAATACATTGTTGAGCAGCATTTAACACATCAACTTAATTCTGATAGTGTCATGGATTGATTTTCATTCAGTAATACTTCAATTTCCACATCTTCAAATTTTTTGGGTGATTTTCCATGCTCTTTTGTGTCAAAATCGACACTTTTAAAACATAGAAATTATTCTTTAAAAGTTTTATTGGATGGGACATGATTATCGTAAATATCTACAAGTAAATCGCATGTTTCCACAACACTTTTTTTTACAATAAAATAATGTACTCAAACTTCCTGCAAATGATGTTTGTTTAGATTGAAATTCAATATTTTCATTTGGGTATAAGTAATACTTGTTTATGCTTATGATGAATGTCATATACTAAGAATAAAAAGTTTGCTGTCACACTTGTCAGACACATTTAATAAATATAAGTAGCAGCAGTAATGACATCTATGAAATAAAAGTTAGAATCATTTCTACATTGAATATAATTGAAATTTATGAAATATATTCTTTTGGGATTATACTTGTTCAATGTAAAAAAAAAAAAAAAAAAAAAATTCAAATGGCACATGCATCACATAACATAATTTTTTTTTATTGCAACATGACAGAATTATTAGCAGAGTTTTTGAAATAGTCACTTTAACGCATTGAAACCCAGACATATTGAATAAATAAAAAAATTTTTTTTTTTTTAAGAGTTTGAGCTAAATTTAGGAAGTAATTGTTATTGTAGGTTTGTAAACACTATCTTTTCTTCATAAACAGGAATTCAGTGTAAAGCATATCTTGATTATCGCATTTAGTGCTGCCAATGCCCATTGAACAGACTTTTCCAGCACTTAAAAAAACATAGTAAAAAAAGTTTTAATATAAAAGATTGCAGGGCATAAACAAAATTGTAAATTTAAATTTATTTATCATAGTCTAATGATTTAATGGCAAAAAGGATCTATTATGTTTGTTTATTTTTGCTTACAAGTTCTAACATTATTAATGTTATCTAGTTCTCCTTTACATTTTATTATTAGGCAATTTTTAAAAAATTAGATCATCTAGTACCGTAATGATTGTAAATTGTCTTAAAACTTAGATTGCATCAGCTTGCAATATTCTTGCAGTCTCCTGACACATTTCTCCATTAAAATGTTGCGGGCTGATGGTCAATTGGCTAGCGCTTTCACTGGTAGTACTTTAGGTTTCATATTCATTTCCTGGCCATTTCAGTCTGTGTGGTCAGAAACCATGTTAAACTGTGAGTCCCAGTCTAATTAGTCCAAAGTGTGCAATAAATGACAGTACAGCGACTAACCTAACCATTAAAATGGGAGGTTTTAGGGGATCTCTTTTATGTATATAATAACACTTTCAAGTTGGGGTTTTACAAGCTAGTCAATATATATATACTGATGTATATATTTTTCAAATAACCTTGTTTTGATAATAGAATTATTCAAATTTCCTGCTTATTGAACTTTAGCTTTTAAATATAAATAACAGGTTTGATATGATATTTTTAACAATACAAAAAAGGTTTTATTATTGAATTATTCTTTTCTTAAATTTTATGTAAATTATTTCTTAAATTTTACAGGTCGTTTATATTTCTCCACTTTGCAAACACCTATAAAGCCACGTTCTACTGCAAATACTCATTTCTTCTCGATTGATTCTGAATTGTTATATGAAAGGTAATGTGTAACGTTTTTATTGATTTATCAACTTTTTGAATTTGAGGCATATGTTCGTTGTCTAGGTGAACAAAAAAATGAAATCAAATAGACAATATTTCTCAGTTTGAATTAGTATCAATCTGAATTCAAATATAAAAAAAATAATAATTTTGAGCACTTATTTTTTATGTAAATGGCTTTATTAATGCATCTAGAAAATGTAAATATTGTTTATATGTTATCTATTTAGATTGAACATTAAAAATATTTCTCAGAATAATAAATTTGTATTAAACAGTTATTATAAAGATATGGATAAATAATGTTTTACCATTTACATAAATATATTTTTAAACGATATTTTGAACATTTATGATTTGAATAAAATTCTTCTATGAAAGGACTTAATTTCAATTAAATATTCCTGATTGTTTATTAAAATTTATTATCTTCATAGTACATTCTGCATTCTTGAATAGGGTGTATAAAATCACAATTCTTATCTTCTGTTTAAAAAACTAAAAAACACGCTTTTAGAGTTTATCAAACTAAAAAGTAAAAAATAATTGTTAACATAAAGAATAAAATGACTGACGAGAAAATGAATGTCACTGTTCTAAAAGCGTGGGGTGCTCGATATCAATCGTTATAATTTTTCACTAGTTTCATTCGAAATGCAGAGTTAGTTTAAAAATGTCATACAAAGAATCCCACGCTTTTAGAACAGTGACATCCATTTCCTCGTCAGTCATTTTATTCTTATGTTAACAATTATTTTTTACTTTTTAGTTTGATTAACTCTAAAAGCATGTTTTTTAGTGTTTTTAAACTATAATATTTAAATGAGGTGTAATTGTAATTGTGAGTAAAACAAAGGCTAAATGCGAATATGTCGAGCCAGCCAGGATTCGAACAGGGAATCTCCCTGATCCGTAGTCAGCCGCGTCATCCATTGTCCCACATAGGTTTGAAAGTCTTTACTGAATACGTCCATTCTACATGGGTTAAATTGATCTTCATAAGTTAAAATAAAATCTCTAATCCGGGCGATCTTAATCATGATGAGATAATAAACTTATCAAACTATTTTAGTGTCGTTGGTTCTTCATAAGTCTGCAACGTTTAAATTAAATCTGAAAATTTAAAGTAGGCAAAATCGAGTCCAAAGAGTCAGTTACAAACAAACATTCAGGTGAAACTAATATAATAGCGTATTAAAAGAATCAACTGTTTTCTTTCTGAAAGATGCCTGTAAATGTTTCTTTGCAGCTTAAATAGTGTATATGAGGAGAAACAGATCTCCAGGGGGAAAAGTCAGTTACATACAAACATACAGGTGAAGCTAATAAAAGTGTATTAAAAAGTTCATATCTAAGTGCTTATTGTGATTTTTAACAATGATTATTTGACTTAAATTTTGTGTATTAAGTAGTTTTGTGAAAATTATAATCTATTTCTATTTCATGTTAAAAGTAGTGTTGTATTCAGATAATTTTTATATTTTCACATATTTTTTTCTGGTCTATATTTTAATTATTAAATAATAATTACTATGTTTTCTTATGTCATAACTGTGTTATTTTTTCCCTCTCTTTTCTGTAGTTTTTATTCAGACTTTGGTCCCCTTAATCTGGCCAAACTTTATCGATATTGTTGCAAGTTGAATAAGAAGTTAAAAAGTAAGAAATTTTTATTTTTGCTTTGATGTTGATTGTTTCTTATGTATTTATTGTAATCAAATAAAAATCAAAAATAGAGATTTTGCTGCATTTGAATTTGTGTAAAACTAGCTGGTATTACTCAGTTTAACCGAGCTTTAATAAAATATATTTTTACTTTTGATAAATTTATTTTTTTTTTAAAAATATCATTGAAAAGGAATCAAAATATCCTAGCAGACAAAATATGCTTGCCAAAATAACATAGGCTTTCTGTTGTCTTAAATAATAAAAATTTTAATATCGTTCTTTATTAACTAAATTTGTAGCAAATATATGTTAGTGTAACAAATATATATATAAACTTTTTATTTAAAAAAATTTGCATTAATTTCTAATTTATCAAAGTCCATTTTGACATTTATAATAGGAATAGTACATACATGTATATGTTTATTTCATTATGACATAATAGAAAGTGAATATAATAAAAACAAATTTCGAATGAAAACAAGTTTTTAGTTTATATAAAAGGACATTTGAAAGATATAAAGTTAATATTGATAACATAGGCAGAGAAAACTTGTGTTCTGTTCAAGAGAATTTTTAAAGCTGTTTTTAATCATGTTCACTCAAATGCTATGCTGTTTTAAATTTACTTTTAAAAAAATACATTGGTTGCATAAATGATGAATGCTTCTCTATTTTAAAATATATCTGGAAAACAATACATATTTTATAATTTTTATTTCTGAAATCTTTTATTTTCAAATTACATGATGTTTAATTGCTTTCCTGCAAAAAAAAAAAAAATTGATATAAAATTTTTTATTGAACATATGCAGTGCTGTTGTTTTAAATTTACTTTTAAAAATACCTTGATTGCATAAGTGATGAATTCTTATCCAATCAAATGATCCCGTTTTAACATTTTTTTTGTGAAAAAGTTTTAAAATGTAATCAATTTTATTAACTGTATTGAGAAAAATTAGATTTTTTAATGCTGAATTTCTTTTTATTGATTATGTTTTTAACGTAATTTTCATATTGTTTAATAAATTTTAATTTACTATTTAGTTTAGTACAATATTTAAAAAGGTTTAAGTTCAGGTTAATTAAAAAAAAAGATATTTGTAATGTTGAGCAACTGTTTAGAATAACTATATTTCCTATCATAAATCTTTTTTTTTACTTTATAGTCTTACTCATTATCCAAGAAGAAGATAGTTCATTACACTACTTCAGATCCCAGGAAAAGAGTGAATGCTGCATTTTTGATTGGGTCATATGCTGTGAGTTATTTCAACTTAATAATAATTATTTTTAATATTTTCTTAAAGATAAATAAATTTTATCTATTATATCAAAATATATGTATAATATATCAAAATTCTACATTTTTTACTTAAATGTTGAAAATGTCTAAATATTTATGCATATATAATTTATGTATGTATTGTTAATAGTGCATAATTGAAAATTTTGCATATGTTTATGTAATGTAATACTTTAAAATAAAATTGTATTATATACAGTTTAAAAACTTCTAGTTATTAATAAAACTAAAATTTAGTAGTTAAAATTTCTCTGATTATTTACATCTTTCATTTGGAGGAACACTGTTACATTCAGGCTGCATTTTGCTTTGATGTTAAAATATTTAATGACAATTTAATAAATTAGAGAAATTTTTAAAATATTTTTGTAATTAAATCAAAAAAAAAATATTTTAAATAACATTTTTAATCTTCATTTCAAGAATTTTTCTGCTTTCATTTGTGTTTCCTTTTGTTTAAGTAATATTTCACAAGTACTGTGTCCTAATTTTATTATATGTATATATATTACCTTTAAAAAGTTGTGTATAATTTCTAATGAAGGAAAGAGCTTGTCTGGAAATATTATTATGCCTCTATTACTTTTATCACTGTGATTTTCATTTAGAGTAAAAAAAAAAAACCATCTAACAGTATAGTTACTCATACATAAAGATCATGTGATCAATAGGCAAGTGCCAGAATTAAGAGATTTAAGAAGTACAATATAAATCTTAATCTTGTGAGTATATCACATATATAACCCAGTATTGCCATAAGCCAGAAAATAAAACTTATTAACTCTTTTATATAAAAGAGATAAGTTGATAAGTTTTATATCAAAAATGTTCTTAACCTTTTTTAAATTCTTATCTTTTCTCACTTCTTTAAACAATGTTTAATTGTTAGAAAAACAATCTATTTCCATTGCTAATCACTATAACCACTAATGATATCATAATTTAGAGCATAAATTCCCACAACAAATGACAGATTTAATTAGGGAATAATGCTAATTAAATTATGAAAATGATAATGTTGTTTCCCCTCATCCAAGTGTTTGGGTTCTGGTCTGATTGAATTTTGTTTTCTTAGGTTGCATTACAAATTTAACAAATACCAGTGTGAAGTTCAGCGAACAAAAATACTTTCTATAACCTGAACAAACTACTCTATAAATATTTTCTTTCTTCTTCCTCCCTTAAAATCATCCTTAGGTCTATCAAATTTTAAACATCCAGTGGAAAATTCCTTGAATTTCAATTATGGTAACCTAAAAGAATTGATAATATACTTCAAGTTTCAACTTTTCCCATGATATAGGAGTAGATGATTAAACAAAGACATTTTAATTGATAAAATGGCAATACAAATATGTTAGTATTTATTAAAGAAAATTTTAGGTGGTTGCAAGTTATCAATTAATATGCTTTATTTATTAATTTATTTTATGTTGGCCTATCTTTAAACAATACAACAGCATAAAAACTAACATCAGTTATGAAAAATTCATTGGCATAGGACATAATTGGATAATTTCTTACCGAATATTGAATCAATTTTGAAATACTTTTTTCTGTTGATCTAGGCTTTCTGTTAGAAATATCCCTACCAATTTTGGTAAAATTTGGATGTAAATTGTGGTCATGTATAGGTGGACACACACATGCAAACTCTTAGATTTATATATAACATATTGTTTATCTATATGGTATTTAATGTTATATTTACTGAATAACAGATAATTTACTTGAAAAGTCTCCTGTGGAAGCATATCAGCCTCTTGTGAGCAACAACAGTCCTTTGTTTATACCTTTCAGGTAGGTTGAAATTTTTAAAAATTGTTCATTTTTATAAGAAATCATTATTATTTATTAATATATTATTCTTATGTCTTTAGGGATGCTTCATTCAGTCATTGTACTTATAATTTGACTTTGTCTGATTGCCTACATGCTGTAAGCAAGGTATGAATAAGCATCCTGCTTCAAAGCATTGTATATATCCTAAAATTAATTATAGTAAAGCATAGATTTTTTTTTTTTTTTACTCCATATTGTATAGATGTTAAGCATATATCATACATATCACATATTTTTAACTCATCTGCAATTTGAACCCGATTTTTTCAAATTATAAAAATTATTTATTTTTTTATATCTGAGGTATTAATGTATAATCATTTGTATAAATGTTTACTGCTTGTCAAAATGATTCTGTGTTAGTAGATTGTGCTTAAAAATATTAAATTTATTCGCAAGTAGGTTTTACTTCCTTTATGAAAAGTAAGGTCATACAGTCAGCATGATTATGAAATTCATTTATGTAGGTTTGTGTTTTTAATTAATTTCTTTTAAGTGTTATCAGTATTTATTTTCAAATTTAATGCTTTTTATATTATTCATCTTGTTTTGAATGATTAATTGTTATTTTTAAATTTTTTTTTAATTAAATTGCATTTCTAAGTATACTACTTTAAAATTCATTAATTTAATTAGATTAGGCATTCAAATATGAGCGAAATATTCAAAATAACTGAAATGTTTTCTTATAAAAATTAATTTCCTTTTCCCTCTATGTATAGGAAGTTTAATTTCACAAGTAGCAATGCAAAACTGATATGCGTATGTAAACATTTTTTTTTTTTTTTTTTACTTTTCTAAATTTCAACTATTTACCAACTATATCGTATTCAATGAAATTTATGCAGTTTAATAGTTATCTATATCTTCATCAATTCATGTGATTAGATGATATAGTAAATTATATATTTTATAATTTTTAAAAATTAAAAAATATACCATAAATTGCTTTAGTTTTAAATGCTTTCCTATGTGCTTTTTAATTAAAAGATGTTTTATAGATATTGTTGTATGCCCTATTTCTTAGAAAATTAAAAATATTTATTTTCTGTTACTGACAGGCACTTGAAAATGGATTTTGGATTTAGATACTTTTGATGTAGAGGAGTATGAACATTATGAGGTAAGTTAATTAAATAAAGTTCGTTTTTTTTTTTTAACAGAAAAGTCTTATTGTGCATGATTGAATAATCTTAGTACTTGATAAAGTATTTTATAATTTTGGAAGATATTTTCCTCCAAAGTTCCGTCTATGTTAGGGTTTTTCTGCGAAACTTATCAATGAATCACTATAATTTTGACTTGAGCAATACCTTGCATAGACTAGATATTTGTTTACACTAATTTCTAGACTGTTTGAACTAATTCAGGAAGTAAAATATGTAAAAAAAATGGATAATTGGTTAAGAAAATATCATCCTATTTTTCAATAAATAAAACAAGAATAATAAATTCAACTGTCTGTATTAAAAATAAATATGCATTGAAAAAATCACTTTATTTTATAGCAATATCAATATCTGCATATTTTCTTCTTTGGTATTTTTCTCTGTCTGATGTAGCAACAAACTATATTGTTTATCCTTCTACAAATTGTAAGGTAACATTTGTTATTGTGATAAACTTCCATAATATATTCTGATAGGTTTTCGTCCATTCTAATAAATCTTTATTGTTCAGGTTGTTAACTTTGTGAATATTTCAGCATAGTAGTCATTATCTAGAGATGACCTCCCATTCTTCATAAATTTGTTGTTTTTCATCTGTGTCAATAAGTGTTTCATTATCCCTCAATATTGAATTCAATGCGCTCAATAACATTGATAATGGAATCAAACTCTAAAACCAAACTGCTATCTAATTTCCACTGTTATTATTTCAATATGAGTTTAAAAACCAATGAAATCATTTGCACTATGTGTGATATGATATGTATCCATTCCTATTGTTAATTCATGTCAAGCTTTTCAATATGTATTAAATACTGCAATCTCATGTCAATGCATTGGACAGTAGGACAAAAATTGATTTCTGGCAAAAAATTTTTTTTTTTTTTTTTTTTTTTTTTTTTTTTTTTTTTTTTAAATCAACTGTTTTAATTGTCCTGAAAATTATTTCTTGGAGATTTTGAATGACTTAGAGTTTATTTTAGTAGTTTCAAGGAAGAACAACAGTTTATTGTTAATTTCCCTCTGCATCAGGTTTTTCAGGAAAGCGTTGTGGTAGTATGATGTTTATTTTCCACAAATGTATATTTATATCAGTAGTTTAATAATAACATGATCATTTTTTACGATATGTTAAATACAATTTTATTCAGGATGTTCATTGCTATGAAGTTGTGTATTATATTATATTATTTATTTATTTTATATTAATTCAACAATAATTTTATAAAAATTTATTTTAAACCACTCTAATTTAAACAAAAAGAAATGATAAAAGATAATATTAAATATATAATTACTAGAAGGTTAACAAAGAAAAGAAATAACTTTTGTTATATTTTTTTAATTTGTACCAAACTATGATTCTTCTGAATTTAGATTACTTTCTTCATTCAAAGATTCTGAATCCTTGATAATTTTTAAAAAGTCTCAAACCCAGAAGATGGAATTTCTTTTCTCAGAATAGCCATTTTTAAACAGTAAAATTACCATTCAAAAAAGAAGTCCTTAGATGTCAATTTCATTCATTATAAACAAATGAAATGATTGTATTTAACCAATTCTTATTTCTGTTACAAAAAAAAAAAAAATATTTGTTTTCTATCCTTTTTGTAATATTTCCATTTTTTAATTTTGTAAAAAAAAAAAAAAAAAAAAAAAAAAAATGTACTAATGGGTTGATGTCCAAGTGAAAATCAAATTATATTTTACTATATATTTGATCTTGAAATATAACCAAAAATTATAAATAAGTGAGTTTTACTGTAATTTTTATAATTCATTATAGAAATAAAACTTATATGCATGTTTGGGTAATTTGTTTTTGTTTTTAAATTAGGTTGTTTCTATTGGATTATGGACTAAAAACAATTATATGACATTATTAATTTTATTTAATAGAAAGTTGAAAATGGAGATTTAAACTGGGTTGTTCCTAACAAATTTCTTGCTTTTTGTGGACCACATGCAAAAAGCAAAAGTGAAAAATGGTAAGAATGCTAATTTTAACTTCAGTCATTAAATTTTAAATTAATTTGATTCTGCAGAATCCTTTAACGAAGTAAAATCTTGAACTTTTTACTTCTAATTTAAATATTAATTATTATTATTTTTTTATAATGTCAAATAATTTAGACAAAGTTTTAAAAAGAAGGGAAAATTCCTTTTCTAATAGTTATTAGAGTGATATTTTTTTAACTGGAAGGGGAGGATTAATATGGCATCAGGTTTATTATTTAACAAAATTATAGAAAGAAAAAAAATTATGAGGAAAGGAATAAAACTGAGTAAAACGATTTTGTATTTCTTATAATAATGAAATTTTAAATTGCTTACAATATAAATTGTTCAACTTTGGGATAATAAAAATGAGCTATTGATTTGATTAAATTAGATTTAAAAAAAAATTTAATTTGAAATCAATTATTTTTTTTAAGTTTTATTTGATTTTTAATTTGTGCTTCTTCCAAACTAATTTCTAATAATGCTATTTTTTTTTTTTTAATTATGTACTATGACAGGTTATCCTCTTCATTCACCAGAATCTTACATTTCATATTTTCGTAAGCATAATGTTACTACAGTAGTGAGGCTAAATAAGAAAGTATACGATGCTCATCGTTTTCAAGTCATGGATTTAACCATAAGGATTTGTTTTTTGTTGATGGCAGCACTCCAAGTGACAAAATAATGCAGGAATTTTTGGAAATTGCTGAAAATGCTAAGGGTGCCATTGCAGTACATTGTAAAGGTATTTATTTATTCTTCCTTGTTATATTCCCCCCCTATCATGTCTTTTTTAAAAATATTTATCTGTTTTTAAAAAAAAAAATGCAATTTTTTAATTTTGCCAGAAATAGCAACTTTTTGTGAGGGAAAAAAAAAAAATTGAATTAAAAATTTATTTTAACTTGAAGCATTTCTAAAAATGTTATTTTGGTTGCTATATTTCACATATGTGCTTTTTCTCTAATGTTTTATAAAGGTTTGTTTTATTAATACTGCAAAGATCTATCTCATTTTATAAGAATTTTGTAATAGGTACACATCCCCTTTTCTGAAAAAGGAACTTCATTATATCATTAGTTATATAATGATCATTGCTACAAATTGCAAAACAATTCCTGTCTTTTTTTTTCCCCTATTAAGCAGCTCTGACAAATGTTTATTATTGATGATATCTTCTGTTATTGCATTGATTCTATTAAATGCTTTTATTTTGTGTCGGAATTAAAATCCTGTCAATATCAACCACTTATTTACATAGATTCATTAAAAAAACAGGAACTTTGCTTCAAGGATATGATGCATAACATAAGTGATTTGATGAACTTATGTTATATAGCAGACATTTTATTGTATGTAACCTGTGTGTGTGTAATATAACTTCTTTTTAAAATAAAAAAAATCTTATCAAAGGAAATAAAATATAGGTAACTGTACCTCTTTTTTACTTTCCATGAGTATTTTCATATTAAAAATGTATTTTTTTTTTTACTGAAATATGTAATTATGTGATTATTTTCAATAAGACTAAATTTTATGGCATATTGTTTCATATTGATTTATTTAAAATCACATCATTGGCACTGGTTGTAACACTATGATTTCTTATCATAATTGAAGAATATAACCAGAAATATTTTATTATTTATGATCAGAAGTGTTTAAAATTAACAATTGCTTGGAATAGGCTTTTAGAAATTATTTTGTGAAATAAATAGTTTTTCACAGGTTGTCCTTGATAAATAGTAATAATTTTGATTAAACTTGAAATTAAGGATTAAGTTATTGATGTGTAATTTATGAAAGCATTTAAAAAAATCTATAAAGTATTTAAATGTAATTTATGAAAGTATTTAATTTGTGTATTGCTGCATGTATCTAATTTAATTCAACTGGTAGAATTATAATAAATTATTTGTTTTATATAAATGTGGTTTATAGCAAAGATATATAATTATTTAAATATCTTCTGTTCAGATTTCTCATTAAAATTTATCTATTTAACAAATAAATCCTGTTTAAAAGCAATCTTGATTTCTATTAATTATTTTATATATTTTCTAGCTGGACTTGGTAGAACTGGTACCTTGATTGGTTGTTACATCATGAAGCATCATCATTTCACAGCAGCTGAAGCTATTGCATGGGTACGAATATGTCGTCCTGGGTCAATTATTGGGCATCAGCAACATTGGTTAGAAGAGTAGGTTTATTTTTATATGTATAACTATATAATACAGATTTAAATGTTTTTAGAGTTTTAGTGTAGAAGTTAGAAAGTAATTATTCCACCGCTAGTTAAAAAATATACATACATTTGTATTAAATTTACATTTATACTTAATTTATCTTGTACAGGGTGGCGACGCTATAATGGCATGCCAGGAAAGTTAGGGGAATTTTATCGATCAGGGAAAAACTCGTCAAAATATATAAAAATCAGGGAAATTGCTGGCAGGAGTATTTCGCACCAAGCAAGCGAGTGATCGGCAATTTTGTCGCAAAGCATGCTTAGCAACTCGGATTATTACCTATTTTATTGCAACTTTGTTTCCTTTTTCTTTTTTTTTTTTTCTTATGATGAGCTGCCCAGTTTATGATTTATCAATTTCACTGTGTATATTTGCTTTTACTTGTGCTTTTATTATATGCTTAAGCCAATTTAGAAAAGTAAGGATTCTAATATGTTTTGTAATATTTAATTAATTATTAATATTTTTTATTAATTATTTATCATGTATTAAGCTTAAATTCATTCTTTAAGATTAATTTCACAATCCTTTAGTATCTGAATTGGCTGGTATTTGTTATTTGTGTATTTAATTATTGAAAATTAAGTCTAAGGAATTATTATTTATCTATACACTAGAGTGCATAAGTTAAGCAACAAATACATTTTTCAACATACAACTGTTGTACCAATGAAATTGTTGAAAGGCATTTTGCGACTAGTACGGTGAAAAGGTAGCTCTGTAGAAAGATGATGCATATGCAAATATCAGCACTGTGACATCAAAGGCACACAAACTTGCAGAATGCGTGCGGCCAAGGCAACTTTAAAAGAAGGCATTTTCAGACATTCCTTATAAGTGAAAGGCGACTTATAAGGAATGACGAAAGTGACGTTCATAATGGCTACAAGAAACTATGAGGATGCTTTATGGCTTGAATAAAGGCATAATTTGACGAGTGCTATACAAGTGTTTGAATTGACAAAATTGTAGTTTCAAGAGCTTGGAAAGCCTTCCAAATGACAGATACAGCTGTAAGAAAGGTTGGCGGTGATCTGCCGAGGAAAACAATGGCAGGTGATGACAGGCATATCGTTCTGCAGGCGAAAAGAGACCGGAACCAGACATTTGTCAACATTGATCAGCAGCTGCGTATGCCAACTGGGAGACAGATATCACGGTTTACTGTAGCCAGACCTCTTCAGAAAGTTGGCCTATTTGCTCATCATCCTGAGCGCTGCATACCATAAACAGCAGCCCATCGGCGGCACCCTTTTAAGAGTGGTATCAAGAACATAAAGACCTGCTATGTCATCAATGGAATCATGTTCTGATTATTGATGAGAGTCGTTTCAGTCTGAGCAACGATTCTCAGCGGCAGTTGATATGGAGGAGGTAGGGACACAGTTTCATCTCACTAACATAAGGGAAAGAGACCGTTGGGGTGGTCCTGGAGTGCTGTGAAGATGCATTATGTTGAATGGACTAACAGAGCTCCATAACGACAGTGCTCACTTAACGGAGATCATTACTGCAATGAAAATATCCTCTCGCATGTGCATCTGTTCCGAGATGCCATTAATAGAGATTTTACTTTTGTAGACGATAATGCATTTCCACACAGGACCTCTGCTGTTGAAGAACTTTTAGAAGGGAGGTTATCTGAAGAATGGATTCACTACCAAACTCCCTTGATTTAAATCCCATTGTACATGTGTGGGGCACTTTGTGGAGACTCCTGACAGCAAGATCTTGTCCTCTTGAAAACTCCAGACTGCTGAAACAGATACTCCTTGAAAAATGGCAACTCTTACCTCAAGAAATGCTGAATAATTTGGTTTTGAGTATGGACAAATGGTGTCACCACAACCATTGCAGTTAGACTTTGGTTTGTCGTTTTCCTCATGACGAGACAATGTTTTTTACTGATGCCATTCTTTCAATAAAGCTTTTTCAGCTTTGTTCCAAAATGTATGCATACAATTCAGGTTTTGGTTATAATACTTTCTTCATCCTATAAGTACCATATTGTGCATCTGTAGAATGAATTTCATGTCTTCCTCTTGATTCTTTGCAGAATTTTGGCAAAATCAGAAAAGTTGCTTAAATTTTGTACACTAGTGTATTTAAGTATATTAAACCTCAATTATGTGATGAAATATTCTATAGCTGTCTATACATTTTAAATTGTTGTTTGTGTGTTTATTTTCTGATTTTGCTCTTAAATTGGGTTTCTAATATATTTGTAGATGGAGTGGGGGAGGCAAAATTCAATGGTACTGTGTCGTTTTTAAAAAACACATTCAGGGAAAATTGCGATTTTATTGGCCATTTCGTGATGGTTTATTTTTTTTCACAGATTTCTTTAAAAGTAAAAAGACAATTGTTAAAATAAATCATATAAATCCTCGTAATAATCTTAATAAAAATAGTTTTAATGAAATAATTATTATGCACTTATTTTAATTAGAGTGGTTATCTTATAATCTAAATATTATTTTAAGTGGAGTACTTATTACCTTATATTTTTAATGAACTATATTAAGATCAACAATATTATAAAACTTAGGTTATTTTAAAGTAAATTATGATTGTAATTTTGCCAATTGCAACTTTTCAACCTTATATAAACAAAATTTTTGTATTTATAATTATATTTAAATATTAGAAGTTATCTTAAAACTTCTTGGTAGTTTCTCTCTAATTTTTAAATCAACAAATAGTTTTGTTTGATTAAACTATTGACATTTGCTTTTTCTTGTCAGAAAACAGGGTTTACTTTGTTACCAGGGCAATATATTTCGAGCTGAAAAAGCAAACTCTAAAAACAACAATTATACTCCCACTAAAGTACAAACAAGATCTTCAATTAGAAAAAGAGATACTGATGTTTCACATATTCTTTCAAAAGTGGACCAAATACGTTTAGATGATAAGAGTCGATCCAATGATGGCTCTTCTCGTAGTCGGAGAGAAAAGGTAAAAAGATTAATCTATTTATATTTTATAAAATTTCTCAATTCATATAAGTAAATTTCTATAGATTTCCCCTATGTATGGATTAATCTTGAGTAAGCAATATTATCTAATTTCAATTCATAATGTTTTGGAGCATATTGATCACTGCAAAAGTACTTTTCTTTATATTTATACATTATTATGAAAGTATATAATCCAATTATTTCATGAAATAACTTATGAATTCAATTAAAGTGTATAATAAGTTACACAATTGTTATTCTTTGAAGTAGCTTGGTATTTTATAAATTAACTAATGACAGATAGTTACATTCGAAATTAAAACAACATAATAGACACAATTATGCTTACAAACATGTAAAATGTAATGACATCATTTGGTACATATGATCAAGGAATCAATCAATGATTGTTAAAACAGCATCCTTACATGAGCATAAATTTGTAAAACCGTCACATTTGTTAATGCATTGCTTTTTTTATATGTACATTTTGAAGTCCCTGATTGGTATCATGAATTTGAGCTGTGATTATTATATATTTGCCATGTCTTCAATGTTAATTAGTTTCAACCAACAGAAGATACTGAATTATCGTTGAGAGTATAAATGTGTGTTTTTCAATTGAAAAGTCCTTTCACTTCCTTCCAGTCATAGCAATAGCTAAATTAGATCTGAAGTCAAATTTAGATGCTTGGTTTTGATCTGAGATTTATTAGGTTTTAATTTTATGTTAATTTCACTTTCAGCATATATATATATATATATATATATATATATATTATTATTATTATTATATTTTTTTTTTTTTTTTTTATTTTTTTTTTTTTTTTTTTTGCACTTTTGAACAAAAATTACATATTTTGATATATTATTTAGCTTACTTGATTTATTGGTGAAATTATTACTTGATTTATATTGAATTATTAGGTTTACCTGACATGTTGAGTTCATTATAGGAAATACCACAGGTTTAACAATAATGCCTTTTCCTTTTGTTGACTTTATATCACATTTTTGTAATTAATATTGATTTCTTTTATTGTCTGATCTTTGCTTACAGCGCCTAATAGGTACATGAGTTTCATATAAAATGTCAAGCAAATGAGTCACTTGAAGAGTTAAAATCTATAGTTTTGCATTTGTTACTGAGACCATTAATTATTCTATTCTACATCAGCTATCAAGTATAATAATACCTTTTCAGGAACAAACAAATAACTGTTCTTCATATAGAAATACATGATGGCATACAGTAGCCATCGCTTATATGGAAGAATGAATGATGCTTATCAAGTGGGTACTTTATCAAAAGGATGCATGCTTGTTGTCAGTTACTAAATTCTGTTGTTTAAATATTATTTTACAGAATTATTTACCTGTTTAATTATTATTTTTAACTGGATGTAATTAATCATCAAAACTATATTTTATGCCTTAATTAACTTCATCCATAATTTCAAAAAATACTCGATTTTATATGTGGAAAGTAACATACCGGGTGATCAAAAAGCAGGACGAACTTTAAAAATGAATAATTCGAAAACGAATCAAGATATAAAGATACAGTTTGCACCAAACAGATGGAAAAAAAAAACCGGGTTTTGTGTGGCAACGAAAAAATTAGTTCTGTTGGCGACCAACAGTTGGCGCTATAGTGTTTATTGCACCAAAAGATGATTTACAAATGAAAAATGTTCACAACTTACAAGTCAGCTTAATTACAGTAAATGTTCAATGTGCTGTCCATAATTCAGAAGTACAGCTGTGAGACGAATGTCACTTTAGGCTGTTGCAAGGGCACCTCAACAAATGCATGTGGATTTTCTGTGGTCCACACTCGACAATTGTGGGTGTTAACAGCACCAGAGAGCGTGAAATGCGCTTCATCTGTCCAAAGCACAGTGTGAAGCCAATGGTGCTGCTTTTCCATCTTATTGAATACCAAATTCACAAAACGTCGGCGAGAGTCGAAGTCAGGAAGTTTCAGTTCTTGCTTATGTTGCAACTTGTAGGGATACCGTTTCAGAGTTATTCGCAATGCTTTCCAGACACTGCCAAACGACACTCATGTCTGCCTCGAAACTTCTCGAGCACAGCACTCCCCATGTGCAGCAACCGCCAACATGGATTGCATCGCTTTGCTCCACTGTCGTGGCAACAGCAGCGGCTGTTGAGGTACGTCCACACTTTGACGTAACGCTGAAGAACCTGTAGTTTCAAATTTCTTCATCATTTTCTTCAATGCAGAAGACGCTATTGGTCCTTTGCTATCTCGCATACCTTTCATGTAGCGATATGCTCGCAATGCCGCAATTGCACTTTCCGAATTCTTATAATAAAGTTTAACTAAGAGGGCTTTCTCAACTATGGACTGCATTTCGATGCATACAAGCTACGACTACCATTACCTGCTACAGTTGCTCCTTTTATATCACTTGTTGCTTTGCATAATCCTACATCAGAAATCCGACAGCGCCATCTGTTGGTAGCAAACAGAACTATTTTTTTTTTTTTGTTGCCACACAAAACCCGGTTTCTTTTCCATCCGTTTGATGCAAACCGTATCTTGATTCGTTTTCGAATTATTCATTTTTAAAGTTCGTCTTGACTTTTGATCACCCGGTATATCACAAGTTAGAGTTTTATATGTTAATGTTATCAAATGAAATGTTTCTGAAATATATTGTTTGTTTTCAGTAAGACTCATAGACCTTAATCTTAGTATAATCTGATCACAAATCACTTGAAATGGTAAAACATCCAGTTAAATGACGAATAGAGATTGATTTCTTGTTAGGGAGCTAGTCAGATAAGGCACCGCAAAAACTGTTTTGAATGTGGAATTTTTTTCATATAGTTATTGTGTAATCTAAAATTTGAATGATCACAAAAATCAAATTCTTTTTATTGCAATTAAAATCCCTCCTAAATGATATTTTCTTCCCTGTGACGCCTCTTTTTTTTAATCTGTCCAATTTGGCTGTCTACAAATTTTCCACTCGATTGGTGGTCGGACATAGTTTGATTTTTGACTTATAGCTTAGAATAATAATATTTAAATAAAAATATTTAGTTCATAGAATCATTTTATAAAAGTTTAAATTATTATAAATCTAGGCTTTGCAAAATGGAAGTCTTATTGCAAATAACAATGATACTAATAACAACAACAACAGCAGCCTTGAATCTGAAGATACTGTGACTCAAGGTGATAAACTGAATAGAATCAAAGCTATGAGACGACAGCCACGTTCACACACCACTGGTGGAATGAGGTATTGCGATATTTTTTTATATGAGTTGCATTTGTATAACCATTTTTTTTTTTGTTTAAATCATTTAATTGTCTTTTTAATTAGTAAGAAAGCTATTATAATTTCTTATTCAAGCAAATATTTGTTTGCTAATTTTAACACTGAATCTAAAAGTTAAAATATAGTTATTTTACAAACATCAATTGGTCTCATTTTCAAAAAAATTTTAATTTTATCAGATATATTTAACATATTCTGTTAAATATCCAAGTATGAAATTGTAAATTACTCTTTTTATTATTTATTTTATTATCATTTCTAATAAGAAATTAATTTTTTGAATTTCTTAACAATTTTAATAGGTATATTGATTATAAATAAAAATAAAGGAGAAGAGATAAAATAAGTAGAGTAAAATAAAAGTAGGGGAGACATGAAAAATTATTATGGTATAAATGTATTGTTAAAAAAATTATTTATTTTAGACTAATTCAGAAGAATCACTATCAGCATTTTTGCTGTAAATATAATTGTTTGATGATATGTTATATATCGAATGTGTTAACAGAAAAAAAAAATAAAAATTAATAGCTCTAAAATAACTTACAAAAATAATATATTAATTATAATAATTCAATTCTAGTCTTGTAAACATATTAAATTTTTCTAGTCTGTAAAATTTTTCTTTATTGTCAAATGAGAACTTAATTTGCATGAAGGTAAAGTTTATTAGAAAAGTTTAATATTGGTATATTGAACTACTGGAAAATTATTTGAGATATTACTAAAAGTCTCATGTTCAATATATAAATAATTGTACTTTTAATAGAAAGAATTAAGTTTTTGAGGCATTAAAAATATCTTCATTATATTTGAAAAATGGAAAATGATACAAATATAAAGATTATAATTAATTTTAATAATCTATTACATCATATAATTAAAGCATTAGATAAAAAAAAAAAGTTTATACCTTTAAATTTTCTAATAAAATTATATCTAACTTGAGATATAAAATTTTGAATAGCATAGAAGAAGAAGAAAAGAAAAATGCAAGTTTGGATAATAAGGAATGCTGTTGTAAAAATAGAAAGCACAAGAAAAATTGTCAATAAGTGAGAGAAAAAGAACTTTAGTAAATTTTAGATGGAAAGAACAAAATGTACAATCTCAAAACAGGTTAGAATAAATATTATTGCTAAAAAAAATGCTAATACAACTCATTACTAAAAATAAGTGATGGTAATGAAATAAATAACATCTATATTTACAGAAATAAAAGTGGATTTATTTTTACATTTATTGTTCTTATCTTTGTAATTTATCACTGCAGCATTTTAAAATATGCAATCAATACAGATTCAAAAGACTAGTACTTTTAAAATAAAAATATGTATACAAAATTAAGTAGTAGAAAAATAAAACTTTACAAAAATCAACTATTAAAAAATATAATACATTTAAAATTATAAAATTCTTCATCTATTAAACACCCGGATGCATAAATTTGAGGGGGAAGGGGGAATCAGTATCCTTTAATCCTCTTTTTATGCTATAAATATATTCCTAAAATTTAATTTTTCTTTAAATATAAACATAAAATTACACCATGCACTTTAATAAATATTGATTTATTGTCATTATAATGCAGAGGGCAATACAGACAGTTAATCTTTATGCTATAAACAAGGGCTGCACCACTGTTACATTTAGCACTATCCAGGGTTACGTGTAGTTTGAAGAAATGTTACGGACGTGAGTGACACTATCCCCACAACATTCTATGATCCTATTTGAAGGGACTTACGATTTAAAGTGTATTCCGAACCACTACAAACATTCATGACACCACTGAGACTTGAACCCGAAACCTGTGGTACAGAGCATTGGCCATCAGGTGTCCTATAAATATTGATTTAAATTGATTTGATGTTGCCTTTTTTGAAAATAAGTACATATAATTTAATTTTGAATGTGTATATCAAAAATATTGTATACAAATAATTAATAACATTTTATAAATTAAACTTAATTAATTACAGCAGATGAAATGCTACTTAGTAAATTTTGTTTACCTTAGTTAAATTAATAAGTATTACAGGTAAGTTTTTTTTTTTTTTTTTTTTTTTTTTTTTTTTTTCTGATGCATTTGATTGAACTTGTTTAATTCTGATATAGCAGATTCAGTATTTTTTTTCAGTATATTTAGAAGGCTAACTACCTATACCTACAAAAACAGAGAATCATTAATCTTCTTAGAGGAAGTTTGTCTGTATTTCTGTTATGCATAAGTAAAATCAAGAAAGTACTACACATGTGCTTTGGTAACATGCTTTTCTATAATATAGCTGTAGAAAAGTATGTTACCAAACCACTTGTTAGTCTGTCATTCTGTATGGCATTAGTGAGGTAATTGTTAGGAATAAACTCATTTCTTCTAAAAGCTTTATCACCCAAAGAAAAATTTACCACTCATTGTGTTGTGATTATATAGTCTCCCAATAAAAAAAAGCTTGCTTAACATGTTGCAGATGCACAATTTTTATCTTCATCACTTAAATATGAAACTCTTTCTGGTACTGAAATGCCAGTGAATTCTGATGAAAAGCCAATGAAATATAAGTTTGAAAACAAGGTCTTGAATTGCTGCAAGATAAAACTTTTGAGAAACTTTTTGTGCCTGAGCTTCCTACAATGGCATAATTCTTAAACTGTAGTTGAATTATTACTAGACATTAAAAAAAATAGTAATAATAATGTTACCAAATAACTGATTGCAATTTTCTAAGTTATAAATGTTCTCATTAAAAATTTTTTTTTTTCTAGCATGGATAACTTGAAACCTCACCCCAGATCTTCATCCCAACCTTTTAAATCTCTAACTTCTACTTCTGCATCCTACCACTCTACATATGTCTCCCTCTGAAACCATTGAGAGCTGCTCCCAGTTCTCCCCCTTCCCAAAGTTCTAACAATTCTTCTTATCTCTCTCCTGTGCGTCGACCTCACAAGCAGATGTTACCTGGTAGTTCTCCTTCAAAGAGGTAAGCTGTTTTCTTTTTTTTTCAACTTTCTTCTTCCGATTTTTATTTTTATATTAAATCATTAAATAGCACATGAAAATTTGTTTGCTTTACGGAATTTAAGCTGGAACTTACAATAATTAATATGTACAAGACTCTAAAGTGATTGTGACATTAATTAATATGTCCCAAACCTCGAATTTTGACTTAAAAAAAAAAAAAAATTGATGCTACCAGTTTAAAAATAATCAATCTTTTACAAAAATGTTGACTTTTATATATCTAAAATAAATTTGCATAAAAATTCATATGATTGTTGTAGACAGTGATAAAATGCAATATATTGGAATGAAATTTATAGAAAAAAAAAAACAAATTTGGTTGATAAATTACAAATATTAGGAATAATTTTATTCATCAAAGTATGCACCCATATTATACATAAAGCATGTACACTTTTGCCATTTAAGTGGCAGGTTTTTCAGGACGGTGGTATAAAACCTTGATAGAGACAGTCAAGAAATTTCTGGAAGGCCAGTTTTACAACATTGTTAGAATTAAATTGTTTATCTATTAAAAAGGTGTCCAAATTTGAAACAAGTGATTTAGGGCTAGGTCTGATGAGTATGGAGGATCATGAAATTCTAACCTCAATTCCTGTAGTTTTACCACATCATTTGTGCAGTGTGCTGCCTAGCATTTTCTGGCAATAAGATATTAGTCTATCTATTGACCAATCTAGGCTTTTTTTTTTTTCTTTAAGTTTTTGCATCATTTCGTCCACTTGGTCGCAGTATATTTCTACTGTGAATGAGCCAGATTTCAAGTAATCATAAATCATATTGCACTAGACCAACAAACACTCACCATCTTCTTTTAGTGAATAGTATGATTTGGAGTGTGTTTTAGGGATTTATCTTTGTCGAATTATTGTGCTGAACTTTGTGATTGTCATATTGGATCCATTTCTCATCACAAGTGACAATTCGATTCAAAAATGGATCTGATTTTTGATGAGAAAGCAATATCAAGCAAGTTTTCTCATGTTTTTATTTGTTTCTCATTCAGTTCATGTGGAAGCCACTTATCCAACCTTTTCACTTTACTGATTTGAGCTAATATGCTTAACATTATTTGTTTGCTAACACCAAACTTCAATATTAATTCTTAACCACTTTGAGATGTGTCAGACTCAATATTATATATATTATTAATTTGTCATAATTGACCTTTGATTCTGGACAACTGTGGGGCTCATTTGTGAGGTCTAAATTACTTGTATGAAATTGGGCGAAACAATTTGATACTTGTGCATAGAGAGCCAAATGCAACATTAATGTTTTGTGCTGTCTGCAATGCCATAGTTCCACATAAAAATTCATATTTCAATCATAATCAATTAATTTTTAATTAAAATTAAGTTTTTAATATTTTTTAGAGCTTAGAATGATTTCTTTAAGCAGGTGAGAAGTGTAACTTTCTAGCTAAAAAAATAGAACTGTAGAATATTAAGTCAATGTCAAATAATAAGCTATTAAAGTTGGCAATATTATTAACTACAATTTTCATTTTTGCCAACCCAATATTAATTGTATCGTATAACTTTCTTTCAAACTTTTTGTTGTAATTTTACCGAAAAAGTGGAGGAGTCTAATTTATTTCATGCATACTTTCCCAAAATTTCCAATAAACTTCTTCAAGTTCAAAAAAATTTCTTTCACTACTCATCAGTTTTATTCTGATTTTTCTAAGAATTCACATATTTCTTTCTTTTTCTTAAAAAATTACTGTGTGTGTTGATTAAGAACTAAAATTAAAAATGTTAACCAACAAACAAGTCTTATTGGCAAAAGTCCTTTTTCCCAACAACTTTAGTTAAAATTCCTGCTATTGGGTATAAAGCACAAAATAGTCTTAAAAGTGAATGATAAACTATAAAATAATGTTTACAAATTTGGAAGCTTACTTAATGTATACTGAAATTTTAATTTTTATGTAAAGATATGTATCTATTTACGTTGATTCCATTATCTATATATACAGAATTCTATTCTTCATAAAAGGTTTTTTAAAGTTTTAAGCAGAACAAAAATATTATTTGAAGCCACTTACCTGAAATGCTATTAATCGCCTTGAAATTCAAGCATATTAAATATATATATATTTTTATAAAAGGAATGTTTTTGATTGTTACTTCAAAGCTAATCTTAAATAAGAATATATTTAGTTAAACAAAATGTATAATTTTGCTTGTGGATTTTAAAAGGAAAATTTAAAAAATATTATTGAAGTTAAATGTAAAATGTCTATGTGAATTTTTATAGATTTAATGTCTCTACTCTCCATTACTTTCTGAAGTTAATTTTATATGTGATAGATATGCAAGTGGCATTTATTTGCCTTGTTTCAATTTTAAATACTAAACATTGATGTATGAACTTTGATGTGTTGATATTTATGTATATTTCATTTAAAAAAATAAAAAAATATTCTGAGAAGAAAATGTTGCAAATAAATGTTATGACAGACATGATAAGAAACATCTGTGCAAACTGATATTTGTTTATTACCCAAAAACTCTGAATTAGTACAAATTTTAAGTTTAAAAATATTTGTTTACAAAGACAAGATTTGTCTGCTAAGTAAAAAAAAAATAATAATAATAATAACATTTTGAAATTTAAAGGAAATGTTTTTTAATATTTAACAGCATATTATGTGTGAAATTTTGAATTGTATTTTGTACTTTTGTATTTCTTTTAAAAATGACAGAGTTAACAATTTAATATATATATATATATATAATTTATGTTTCTAAACACTATTTTGCAATAGCTGCTATTGCAACAGTTCTTGTTTCTTCTACCAGACAACAGCAGCAGTCTTAAATTTAAGCATTTCTTTTATTTTAGTAAGCTCTGAACACAATTAAAGTTTTGGATTTTTAAATATGCTATCAGAATTTAAAAAAAAAAAAAATGATAATCATTGCTGCAATTTTTGAAATGTATTGAATGTTTTTCTTTGGAGTTTGGCCGATATGTGATAAAAGTTTGTTATGCCCCCAGACGTACTTGGCGTCACCTTATCTCTTCTCCTGGAAATTCTTCTCAACCTCCCAAATGGGATATTAACACTTTTCTTAGCACTAACAACTTCTCTCCACCTTCCACATCTCTGTCTAACTCCTCTGTGACTAATGGGAACAATGCGCCCTCTCGGCCCCTTCAGTCTTCTCTCAACCAGTCAAAATTTCAAGTAATGATGAATTGCGCCACAACAGCGCTCCTGAACCGTAAGTAAGATTGGGGCACTCATTGACACATGCCTAGCTATAGGATAGTTATTTTGCATTGAAATCAACTGTCTTAACGTTTTACTACTTAACTTTTATAATTTTTTATGCGATGTTTATGCCTAAAGATTAGCAAATTTTTAGAAATTCAATTGTGATTAATTTTTTAGAATGAAGGAATAGTTTGCTCTTCGTCTACAACAATGTAACTATAAAAATTATCATTTTAAATGAATACTCTATCTGAATTATAAAGATTTAAGTTATATTGCGTGAGGGATAACATTCACTATTAGTAGCAGCAACATCATTTTTTCAAAGTAGTCGTCTGCCACATTTTAAAATTTATTTGTGTATTCTGAATGGAAACAAAAAATGTAATAAGTATCTTAAAATGATTATATTAGTAAAATGTAATCATTAGCCCCCTCCCCTTATTCTGATTTGATTTGACAATGTGCTTTGAGATTTATGTTCCTGCAAGCTGTTTTATTTCAATTTATCCAATTGTTCTTAAGAAGAAGTAAGAAAAAATGAATATAAGTAAGATAATAATAATAATAAAGATCCTGAGGTAATCAGCAAGGTTTAACTGTTTCCAAAGGTAGTAAATGAAAAGAAGCACAAAAAAATGTGTGTACGCTTAGAGGCTTGATAACTCGTACTGGTGGTGCTGCACTGAACTTGTGTCACCAAATAAGAAAATATAAGGACACTCTATAGGAAATTAATTATTGAGATAATTTTATAGTAAGTGTCGGTCGTATCAAATAACCAGGAATAAGATAGAACTTTGTACCTAAAAACCTTTATAAATTTTGTTTTCTGTATTTCATATTTACTGCATTGAAATAAAATATGTTCCTTGGTTTGTGGCGTATGGCAGTTTAAGCATATCAGAGAAGTTAAACTAAATCTATCGAATGCAACTTTAGATGGATAAGCTTCAGTTCAAAATCGTGAAAGAAGTACTTTTTCTGATTGATAAAGCAAAGTCGATGAGATAGTTTTCTACTATTTAAATGGGTCAGATTCGATGCATATTTTCCTCTTGACCACTGATCATCTGTGTTTTTAAAAGTTGTATTTTTTTTTTTTTTTTTTTTTTTTTTTAATGATAGATGGATATCCTTGGGGGAAATCAAATTTAAGATGTGTCTGGTGCCGATTTTGCCAAAAAAAATTTGCTTGTTCATTTCTGATTATGTCTACAAAGCTTGGAATGCTGATGAATTCCAAAGTTTTTTTTTCTTAGGTGTTCGCTTAGAGGCTTGTTAACTCGTACTGGTGGAAAATTATTATGTTGGGGAGCTCGAAGTTGCTGAGAGACTATCGGATAAAATAATGTAGTTCTGTGCACTCAGTATAAATATAGACATTGATAAAATCAGCGCAAGGGATCCCCAATAAAAATACTATTGTAATTTGAGATCATTCCATGTGAAGATTCTTCATGATGTTAAGTGGATGTTTTGATACATCAGTCACTAAATTAACTTTATTTTTCCAATTTTTTTCTTTATATTGTTAAAAAACCTTCTTGATTAAATTACAAGATAGTTACTGGTTTGAAGGTAAATCGTCTAAATGGAATGAAATTTTATCATTTTTACTAATTTGATGATGATTGGAAATTAAATAGGAAGGAAGAATATTAAACTTTTTAAAAGATGAACAAGAAATGTCTGAAGGGAAAATGGATGCTTCAAACAGGGAGAACAATTCTATAATCTGTGATGAGAAAGGGAAGGGAGATTGAAAGAAATTTATTTTAGAAAAAGTGTACTGCCAACATAAACTGTCTATGGAAGAGTGAAATTTGGCCAGCTTCTTTATATAGCATTGAAATTCCATTTGAAGCAATCTGTTGCAAACCGTAAAACAAAATTGTGAGAATTTGGAGGTTTCTGTGAAAAGATGAAATAAAAAATAGGAAAGACATTCCAGAATGTTATGAATAGTGCAGTTTACAATTTTGATAAGATGCCAGGAACGACAACAAGAGTTTGCAGCTATTGCTTAGTTGCAGGAATTTTTTTAATGTAAAAGTTGAACTTTATATAAAAAGATTTCTTTTATGATGGAGGATTTTTTCACACTTTGAATCCCACCAAAGTTGTGAGGTTTTATGAGAAATAATATAGTTTTGCTTATTATTATGTAGCATGGTTTACAGAAAATCTTGTAACTCAGGATAAGTTTCTAAAGTAGACAAGGAATTTTGGTGAATTTGAGGAGAATGTAGAATTTTAGGCCAACAGATAACCTGTCTATATTTAATTTGATTACTGAGTTCTTAGGACAGTTGAATTGGTAAATCATCACTATCCAACGGGTCTATATATGCAAAAAGAAATATATGGATAAGAAAAGGCATGACATGAGTAAGAATGTTCATATTAAAGATAGGAGATTGTTGTCTACGTTACAATTTATTAGAATTTTGGAATTGTTGGTAGAAGAGGAAGAATCAAGAGCAGGGTATTTAGTATTTAAATCTTCAAAAATAATACAAGAGGAAGGAAGGCGTTGTTGGACTGCTTCAAGCCATCCAAATTGAATTCACCTTGTGGGGAGTAAACATTGATGGTGGAAAGAGACTTACGATGAATTGTGATTGCTTGGATTTCGTTATTAAAATGAGGAAGATTTGGGAAATTAATATTGAGTTTATTAATGCTACATGTTATTCATGCTTTATAAATGGATTGAACAGAGATATAGAATAAATTGCCAAATTTAGTAACTTATTTTTAGAAGAAATTTTTGTGGTAGCTAGCATTCTAAGAACTAGGGATTTTACCTTAGAAATCAATATGAAATGTTGATGGAAATTGTTTGATTATAAAAAAATTTTTTCTTTCTAGATCACCTAAAAATGTGAATGGAAATTCTATATCAAGATGACAGAAGGTTAAAACTCACTCAGTGGGAAATAAAAATTTAAAAGGAGAAATTATATTGGAAGCTCCATCTTCAAGAGGCGAATCAACAAAAAGGCCACCATCATCTCTATGTTTAGGTCCCACAGCTAAAAAACGACATTCGAACCCCAATTCATCCATTCCAATGACAAGATCTCACTGCCGAAAAAGTAAAGAAACTTGCTGTTGTGAATTATTATGGAAGAAAAGCATATCATAATAAAATTGTTAAGATGTTTTGTATTTTATAGAATGTATCATTTGTTTTTCGATTTCTCCTGCATTTGATTCATACAATCAGAGACTTATTTATTCTTAAAAAAAAAATGTATTTTAACAAAATTCATTATTGTATACATCTAAACCAGTAATTGTATCCATCACTATTGCATGCTATTAATGTATGCACAATTAAAAGATGGTGTAATTTTTAAAACATATATTTTAAGTATTTAACTTCAAGTAGTATAACTGTTATGCAAGTTGATTAGAATATAGATAAAGTAAGGTAATTTTTTTTATATTATGATTACTTTAACTTAAATTGTTATAGGAGTTTAAAAGTGTTACATATTTAAATAAAAATTAAATTTTTATCTCTATCTCAGCTTTTCAATCGAACACTGAGATAATTATCCTTATTGTTGAAGAATTTAAATCTTAAATGTATAAATTTGTTTAATAAATTGTTAACTTTTAATGAATTTTGATATTTCTATCAAAATTCCATATATTTATACAAAATTTTATTTATTTTTCTTTGTTATCTTGATATCTGCAAATAAGAGATGCAGAGCTTTAATAAAGAAGTAAAGTTCAAACTGTGAGTTAATCAGAAATATAATGGATTTGTATTTCTTTTATAACTGTTTCCAAAAGACTTTTTGCCAGATAGTTATAAATACAATTTCAAAATATGTTCATTATTTTGTGACATTGTAATGTGCATTTATTTTTCACATGCATTAACATCTTTACTTGATTTCATATATAGTAAAATTTTAGTGATTGTTTTTTCAATGTGCATTATTGTTTCTGGTTTAAACAATTATTAAAATTAAACTTTAAGAAATCATTATTACATTTATTTTATGGCTTATACATACATATGATAAAAATGCTTAAATTTATCATACTAAATCAACGAAGTTATTGATTGTTTCATCAAATATTTATTATCTAAACAGATGCCAACTACTCTGAATTTTCTGTAATGTTTACAGAAAAAATGAAATTCCGTGATTTTTAAAAAAAAAAATGTTTTTATCATTTTGTCTAAATGTTGTTTTCTATCTTATTTTATCTACTTCATATAATCATATATTTATTTAATTGGGCTATAATGTAATACATTTTGTTTGATTTCAAACCTGTTATATAATTTATTTTCACAATGGAATAGGATATTTTAATTAATGATAAAATGAGTGGTAATTCTTTTATATGCTATGTTACAAAATTTTAAAATGGCATTTTTATTTCTGCCTGTAAAATATATTACTTTTTTCTATATGGTACTGCTCATTGTATTCTATTTTAATTTTTCTGTGCCAAATCCTGGTGATTGTATTTTATTACTTTTTATTTATATTTGCATATTTATATTTAGTTGTTAAGTACAGAGTGTCTAGGTTCAAGATATTCAAAAGTAATGATTTTTATTGAGATACATGATTAAGAAAATATAGGGCCTTCAATGAGGGATTATCCTAAGTTTCCTGCCAAAATCATTTATATGCACTGTTGGTAGGGTTATATGTATATAAATCTTGATGGGCCTCATGAACAACTTATGTACTACTGTATCCAAAAAGACCAATTTTAAATTTAAAATTCCCAGGATTTATGAAATTTCAATTTTTTTTTTTTTCTCTCTCTTTCTAGGTTGCTGGCACTGTCCTTAACATCTGTGTGAAATTTGATGTTAAAATATTCATTAGTGTTGAGCTTGGCTTTGTGACACGCTAAAACATGATTTTTAAAAATGTCTGAATTAATTGAGCAAAGAACTTACATTAAATTTTGTTTTGCGGAAACGTACAGAATGTTGCACACGGCATTGCTATATCGGAAAGAAAAGTTTAGAAGTGGTATAAACAATTCAAAGAAGGCAGAGAATGCGTTGAAGACAAAAAGCCCTCTGGTCGACCATCAACCTCAACCGAAGAAGCTCACGTCCAAAAAATAAAAGATTTGATGCTTGCAAACCGTCGATTTACAATTAGAGACTTTGCTGATTGTGTTGGAATTTCAAAAAGAACGGTCGATTCCATTTTAGGCCTCATGGGCGTCAAATCTCGATTGCAACCGAAAACACTGAATGCGGCAGCTCACACTGCATTGATTCTTCGTGACTTTTTCGCCAAAAATGAAACCCATATCATTCCACAACCCCCATATTCACACCGTGCGACTTTTGACTATTCCCTACACTCAAAAGACCACTTCAGGGACTCCGTTTTTGAAGAGATTCAACGTGAATCGCCGCATGCAGAAGGTCATCCTTGCCGATGACATTTTAGCATGCATTGATGATTGGAAAAAAAGTTGGCATAAGTGCATTGTGTCCGGAGGGGGATTACTTTGAAGGTGACAAAATAAACTTGGAAGAATAAATAAAGAAGTTTTTGAAAATAAAAAATAATAAATGGTCTTACTTTTGGAGCACAGTAGTATATTAGAGAGTCAATTGAGAGATGATGGTGGGGTTGAAGTGCCTTTCATAAAGACTTTTAGGGGTAACTGCCCCACATTTGCATCTGACAGAGGAGAAAAACTGAAAAAATTCCACTAGACGGTCTGAGTATTGATGCAAGACACTTGATACGTATCGTCACAATTACAGTTGAATTTTCTTGTTTCTGAAGACAGTGACTACACTAATGCTACTAGTAGGTGAATAGCTGTTTTGAAATGCTTTTCACGGCTGCTCTACAACTGAGACACTAAATTGTAACAAAGGCGATGCAAATTTCTCAAATTATCTTTGTGATTTTCAGCATTTATGGAAAACTGATCTGTTTGGGGAATGAGAATTTTCACAGATTTATAAAAAATAAAAGGGACATGTCAAGTGTGCACTTGAGATATCACCAGAATTGACAGTTGGCAAGACCTGAGTACCTTGACATGTTGAGAACTTGGCTATTACGTAGATTCCTCTAAATTTCATCAAAATGGCACTAAACCCCACTCTCGCAAAGATGTTAATGAGTTTTTCAATAAGAATTTTTTCACACAACGATCAGAACATGCCCTTCTATTTGGCTTCTTGGCACCTTTTTGACTTAATTCACTTGGAGCTTCATTGAAAAAGACAGCAAAAAGATAATTTTGAAAAACAAACATTTTGGATGCTACTTAACACCTTGCAAGTGAGTGATCCTCATTCAGACATCTGCAGAGTCACTTGTGGTGCTCACTTTGAATTTCATCCACCTGTAACGGAATTTTAGGAATTGTCCTCTCAAGTAAACCTGAAAATTAAATCTCAGCGCATGGCTCTCTTGGTATAAAATATTACTTTTGGCTGCATTAACCAAGACACCTTGTATTTTAAAGCATGCTTTATGATGAATTTTGTTTTATTTTTATGTTGTTATGCAAGTTAGAATTTTTTTACATTCATTTATTTAAAGACCTTAGTAATTCATTTTCTGACTAGGCATTTAGCTTTATTATAGTAAAAATGGATGACATGATCTGCTTTTTTATGCATTAACTATTAGTTAGCTGTAGAAATTGAAGCAGTTTTTAATCTATGATCTGTTTGACTGTGAAATACATTTAGAGATTCTATGAAATTTTGTCTAAAATTTATTATGTATATAATTTTTTATTCACATTTGCTTGTTTATATTTTTAAAAATATATGTAAGTACAATTATTATTAAATTTATGATAAATGTGCATAATTTAGTTCATAATGTTGAAAACTCTTTAAAAAATTCTGATTTATTATAAGTTTTATAAAATCACTGCAGATGGCTTAATAAATGTATAGTATTTGTCGTCTTTCCTTCCTGAACAGATCACATAAACAAGATTTCTTAGATTGAAAACTGCTAGAAAAAGAAATACTAGTTTTTCATGTAAAACATTTATTTTATTGTTTTATATTCTCAACATGTAAATTCTTATATTATTTTAATTATGACAACTTGGACAGTACTGGTTTTGTTTTGAATGTATTGACGTATGTAATTGTATATTTTTTCAAAAAAAAAAAAAAAAACTGTTAGTAATAATGTGAACATGCACTGCAGAAAAACTGAATCATTTATTGTAATAAGACATTATAGAATGCTATCACCTATAGTTAATGTTTATAAGAAATTTGTGAAAAGGATCTTTTTATTTATTGGTTATTACATTAGTTATTGATTTGAATTTACAATGAGCATTTTATTGTATTGTAGAATTTTTTGACAAAAAAATTAGCAGTAGTAACTGATATTTTAGTCATGTAATGTATGTCTATACAATAAAATGTTCAAACTGTTATGTAGGTTGATGAGCCACTTTTTGTCTTCCAACATGTGACAAACAATCAAGCAAAATTACAAAAAAAATTTTGGAGAGGGGTTTGGGGTATTGTTAAATATTAGCCAAAATGAAGTTCGGTTAACAGCGCAAGTTACACAGTCTCGATTTTCCTTTGAAATTCGTTTTTCTTGTCAGTATTTAAGTTGTTGTTTTCATTTTTCTATTGTTTTCGCTTGCTGATGGATTCTTTAATTGAAGAATATATTTTCCTATTGATACATAAGTAAGGCCATCGCAGAATTAAAAATGTTAGTTAAATTGTAATATAGAATGAGTCAACTGTTAGTAAGTGAATGAATAATGTGTAGATGAATTTGGTTTTTAATCTATTCAGTTTAACAATTAAATACTTAAAAAGAAAAGTGTGATACATGCATATATTTGACATGTTTCACAAAAGATACATATTATTCTATTATAAGGCATGGATTTCAGAAATAACAATCATTTTATACAAGAATTTAGATTCATTTTTTAACTTGATATTTTACTAAATTATGTATTCAAAATGGAGAATTTAAATTGGATTACACTACAAATTATTAAAAGTGATACCAGAAAATTGATGCTTATTTAAAACATACTAATTAACATTAAAAAAATATTTATATGATAGAAATGCATTTTTAAAAATATTAGTTTAATCTTAGGTATCTAAAGATATTGCAAAGAGATGAACTTGTCATTTTTTTAATCTTATATGTCAAATGTTTGTTAACATTAAGGAATATGTGTTCATAACACAATTTGTAAAAGTCGAATTGTGACTTCATTCATAACACACAACCTAATTTAAGATGAACATGTCTAAAGAGTACAAACTATTATTATTTTTTAATATATTATACATCCATACTTTCAATTGCAACATGATGACTTAATAAACTAATTCAATTAGAACATAAAGACAATAGTAAATCTTGTAATTAAAAACACATATGAATCACGAAATATGAGATTAAGAATTAAAAAAAGCTACCATAAAATTTTATTATTTATTCATAAAATGAAACATTCATAGAAAAGATTTCTGATTCGCCCCCCTTCACCTTTAAAACAAACATTTATTTAGAACCATAAATGTGTACATAACATAACCGTGTACTCCCCCTCCCCTTTCTTTATTCATCTATTTACAAGCACAAATACACCAATATATATAATCAATGGTTAGGTCTATTTTAGTACATGAAATAAGCAAATCTGTAACAAATAATGACTGAAATGTAAAAAAAACCCTCAGATTTAACAATTTCACTTTTGAAAACAAAGTTGAACAGTGATTTTAGTGAAGTGATGATCTAAATATGCATACAAAATAAATAATCAAATACAATTGGTATCGCTGGAGGAGCATTTCCCCACACTATGCCATTCTCATCCACAAAACTATATATTTGGTATCTTTGAGGAGGAGCAAACCCTCTCACGTTAGAATTCTCCAGCCCCAAACAATACATTTGGTATTGTGGGGTGGATTTCTCCACATAATGCGATTCTCTTCTCTCAAATTTGATACATTTGGATATTGATACATTTGGTATTGTGGTGGATTTCTCCACATCATGCGATTCTATTCTCCCAAACGATACATTTGGTATTGTGGGGTGGATTTCTCCACATCATGCGATTCTCTTCTCCCAAATGATACATTTGGTATTGTGGGGTGGATTTCTCCACATAATGCGATTCTCTTCCAAACCTTATATTTGGTATCCTTGGGGGTACACTCTCGCGCAAGATAGAATTCTCCGCCCGTCAACAAACGATATCTGGGGGTGCATCCCCTCTAAGATAGAATTCTCTACCTCAAAGCCATACATTCGGTATCATTGGAAGCGTATTTCAACTCGCGATAGAATTTTCAGTCCACCCAAATAATACTTTTGGTATCGTCGAGCACGCATTCCATCACACGATAGGATTCTCAGTCCCAAACAATAATACATTTGGTATCGGAGGATATTCCCCACACATTAGAATTTTACTCTCGAAAACAATACATTTTGTCTCGTTGGAACGTATTTCCCCAAATGAATTCTCCGTCCTAAACAATACATTTGGTAACGTTGGGAGCACATTGCACTCTCCGTAAAATTCGGCCACCTCAAACAGAGGAAGGAGGTACATTTCCGACTTACTATACAGTTATCTCCCCTAAATTATGCATTTCGTATTGTAAGAGGGAGAATATTTATAAACCCTGTCCTTTCCTCGCCCCTGCAATACGTTTAGTATGACAATACCAGTATAACTTAATTTCTTACCCATAACAATGCATTTACTATGACCTAGTTTCCATCCGCAATACTTTTTGTATGACCTATTTTGTTCCCGAGTAATTTTCTATCGCGGGCAATGAATTTAATATGACCCCCCCATCCTTTACGATACACTTCATATTCCATTACTTTCCTCCTTGCAATACATTGAGTAACTATAAATAGATGTGAACTTTCCCTTCTTTCTTTAATGACGTAACTTACTGTGAGCAACCGAATTACAACCTTAACCAAAACTACTGTGGTGTCTGTTACAATCAAAAACGTTCCGCCACAGCTTAGTTTTTAAATATAAAAATTATTGTACGACATAAATGCACGATATTTACAAAACAAAGCACAAGACAAAAAATATCAGAATACTCCTCCACATGGAAGCATGGCACGACCGCCACACACTAACGGGAAAGCGTCTGTCCCTTCTTTCTCTTTGTCCAGGCCTGATAACCAACAGGCTAGCGCTCTGGCCTTTGGTACTACAGCATCAGGTGCGAATCCTGGTGGTGTCATAGATATTTACTAGTGGTTCGAAATCCACGTTAAACCATAGAACCCGTTCTAATTAGCCCAAAGTGTGCACAAAATAACCGTACAGCAACAGACACAACCAAACTCTAATGGATTCTACATTCATAACTTCCGTAATTAACATAAATAAATCGCTACTATAGTAAGGTACATCAATAACTATACTTTAATAGCATTTATCATTAACATTAATAACCTGTTACTGTACATTAACGTATATCCGTAATTATACATTAATAACATCCATAACTAACAATCCGACGTTTCTTTCTGTACATTGCTACGACCAGCAATGCGGCCAGATTTCCAACCTCTCTGTATCCATTACCCAAAATACCAACTCCTACCCAACAACCACAGCAATTCACCCCTCCAGCAAAAGCAACACATTTCTGAAAACAGTGACTGCAACGGACTCCACTAGCGGTTTCGAACCGTCTGCACGTCAACTTGATTATAGCTGCGAGACGCTTCCCACAGGCTGTCGCAATGTCATGAGTCCCTTCGTTTCTGAAATTAGTGACTGGGATTTAAACCTAACAACACTATTGAAAAACTAAGTCTATAAATGCACTAAAGAAATAGCCAAATAGAAAGTTCCAATAAGTTGATAAGAAAGTTCATATTGATCCATATATTATTTATATTAACTTCAAAATAATATTTGTTAATTAACACAATGATTAATATTTTGTAAGTGCCGTTAGGATTATTAAGAAAGAAAGAAAAAAAAATTGCAAAAGATTTTTAGTAAATGCCGTTTTATTTTTTGTTACAATCCTATTTAATAGTAAAAGGAATAGTAGCGTCCTCTATTGACCAAAGAAGAAATTTAAAGTAGAATTATATAGAATAATAATTATAATGTTAATAATAACAATCTTTAACTATAATAATTAGTTTAACCTACATTCTATTATTTTAAAGTAATTATAATAATCTTAATTAGTATTAATAGTAATATGTAATAAAATTGAAAGAATTCATTTTGTTTATCAAGGAAGAATGAATAAAAATAAATTTACTGCAGCAGCATCTGGTGGTAACTTCCATAAGGGTATAGCATAGAAACATTCTCCATGTTTTGTCAATTATGTTCCGTATGTAATTAAAAAGAAATTTTCTGGGCTTTCAGTGATTCACAGTTAAGTAATAAGTGTTTCAGAGACAGAAAAATTGGTTTTATTTTTTTTCCTTCTATATAATTTTAAAACAGTAAAAAATGAAACACGTGTCCCCCCTCCTCTTTAGTTATATATATGTGCATCAGAAGTTAAATAAGAAATATACTTCTACTAAGTAAAAAGTAGTTTTGATCTCGAGTTACAAAGCTGACTCAACGGGGTTGGTTTGACTTAATTTATTTAAATATTTACGCGTTATTCTGATAGTATAGTTTCTTTGTCTCTTTTTTAGGTAATTATATGTTTATTTTTCTAGCACATTCTACTTTAATTTCAATTTGTTAGTTTTTGTTTATCCATGTAGATTCAGGAAAGCTTACGCATTGAGTAGGTATGAATTTCGACTTCATATATCGGGTACCACTTTAACTTCAAATCTCATGGAATACACTTTAGATGCCGATGTCAATTTTAAAGTACACCGCGAAATTCTCGTTGATTTACAGACTGCATTCCAATATGGCGCTCGTTCTTTCACTAAATTAAAGTTTCCAACGGCATGAATCCAAAAGCGCATCCTAAAATTATGAAAGACAATATGTCGCACCACACGGCATGGCAATTAATCATTTTAATAATACCAGATAACTGACAAATATGAAAGCAATATACAGTGCCATGCAAATTCATTGGGACAAATACAAAAATTTTCATATATGAGATTTTACTAGCATAAGTTCACTTACACACATTTCATAACATTCTAGTAGCAAATATGTCCTCCTCTAGCTTTAATCCTATCCTGTATCGGCACGAATTCAGAACATACAGTTTTGAAATCAAACATTTAGACATTCTCAATCATTTTCTCTTGGTTGAGCAGTCCATCTCACTCACACACCTCTTCACAATGCTCCATAAATTTTCGAAGGGATTAACATCTGGAGAATTACCAGGCCAATCCAAAACTGTTAATTTTTTTACTTGGAGAAATTTTGTTGTTAACTTAGACGTATGGCAGGGAGCATGATCTTGTTGAAACACATCAATACTGCCAGAGAACGTTTGCATAATAGTCACAATTTTATCTTGTAATATTGAAATGTATTTTTGAGAATCCGTCATTTCCTCAACTAAGCTGCTAAGTACTAAGCTAGTATAAGCTATAAGTATATGTAAGCTATACCTGATACTAAGCTGCTAGGTTCACCAGATGTAAAATACCCCCAAAACATCAGCTTTTGAGGGCGTTTAAATGCTTGATTAAGATGCTGTTCTCTGATGTATTCTCCAGTGTTTCGTCTGACGAATGTCGTTCGAAACCCTTGCACAAAAAATGTGTTTCGTCAATGTTCCAGTCTTGGGAAGTAAAGCAGACGTTTTCGCTTCATTGCAAATAATAACTGTTTTTTGATTGGTGATCTTGCTCATCTGCCTGCTTATGAGCCTTTGTCGTACTGTCGATGAATCCACACTCACGCTAGCAGCCAATAATTATCTCTGTAGATTTGTACTTGTCTTGCAAGGATGCAGTTTACTATTTCGTATAAGAAATTTGTCTGTCCGAGGAGTTGTCTCACTATTGCGTCCTCATTTATTATTCCCTTTTGGAGATACTATTCCAAACTTATTTTGCTGATTTATAATCCTGGAAACACTGTCATCACCGTCATTCAGGTATGTTGACTTAGGGTAACAATTATAGTCTTTTCGATGGGAGTGATATCTACTTTTTCATACACGTGAGAACAAGACAACTCACACAATCGACCGCTTCTTATGGCAGCTGGCACGCGACTTAAATGTTCTATGCGGGATGATCACGTGGTCAAACTAGTTTAAATAACATCTTTCATACCAATACTGGTTTGTTTATCACAGATCCAAACCAGCAAGCTAATAGTTACAAAATCCGAAATCTAAAGTGTATGCATTTAATCCGCAAACTGCATCTGATTTTAAAGATGCCGTCAGACGTTCATGTTCAACAGATTCCTCCTACCATGGTACGCGTTTCCACCATCTCCCGTCTGCAAACTGTCATCCTGTGTGAAGGAGGTCAAGTAGAAAATTTGTGAAACTGAATAAAATGTTTTGAATTTCTGTTGCTTCTCTGTTATTCTTAGTCTGCCTAGAGCCGGCGATTTTCGTGCTACAGGTACTATTCAATACTACAGGATGATTATAATTAAAGACCCACTATCAAAATACTGTAAAAAAAAGAACCACTCGTCACAATGAGTTCAAATTTGAGATGAAGATACTTGAAGAAAGGGAAAAAGTATGGCATCAAAAAGTTCCAATTAATGCATGACACTGTAAACGGCATAAAGAATGTGAATTTGGCTGCCAGTGATAGTTTGAATGGAAATGACAAAGTATTTTCATGAGTTACATTAAACCAACTGTAGTGTTCAATGTGCTCGATTGTTTCGGTTTTTTGGCGGAAAAAAAGAGACTTCCAAGTCATTCAACAATTGTGACACTGTTCGTGGAAAGCCCATAAAGTCATACCCAATTGGTTAGGAAAAATCGGCGGAACTTTTTTTTTTTTACTTTGATGCCTTACCGTCCACCCCCCCTTTCAAGTATCTTCGGTTCAAATTTGAACTCACTGTGACAAGTGGTTATTTTTTAATGCATTTTGAAAGTGGGACTTTAATTATAATCACCCTATATTTATGGGGTTTCACTGTGAAGATCATATTCAATAATAATAATAATGAAAACTAGGTATTGCAATTTGAAATTTTCGAAATCGTGTCACAGTAACCATAACTGTTAGAGTTTAATTGCTTTTTTTTTTTTTCACATGATTCTTGAGTGCATATTTTAAACCAAAATTTTATTCATTTTTTTGTAAATAGCATGATAGCTAGGGATTCATATATCGAAAAAGTTTTTTTTTAATAATCATTCTGAATATATATCGTTCAAAAGTACTTTCAACCAAATAATGTTCCTGACATTTTCAATAAAACATTTATTCTGAATTTTTATGTCAATAAATTTGTCTTACAGTAATACTTTCAAAATTTACAGGGTGTTTCACCAGAGTATTATCAAATCTCAGTAATTATATACAACATGATAATATGCTTGTATCTTTTATTTATTTTAAAATATTATTTTAATAAGAAAAAAAAAATGAACAATTTTTAGCATTTTGTTATAAAAAATATGAACGGAATTAAATATCTTTCAGTATCATATTATATATTTTTGTTACTATATTACATACGAAAAATACATGAGAGTTAATTTGTTTTATTATTTCTCCTTAAAATAGATTTGGACATATAACTAGTTTCAATTATGCATTTAAATTTGTTTGGTACTTTGTATCCAAGCATAAATGAAAGATAAAAGAATTGTGAACTTCTCCGTAAATGTAATGCCTCAATATATATCATCAGATAATAATACTTATCCTACAATAAGGTATAAATAAAATATATACCTTATTTAGATACTAATTTAAAATTACTTATTATAAAATAAAACAGATAACAGATGCATATTGAAATATTGTTGCATATAATTATTTCACATAGGGCACTCACCATAAATATTTAAAATGAATATCAATTCAAACAAACAGGAAAAAAAAATATAGCATAGCTTTTATTTAATAGTTTATTCCATGGACAATAAGAATGAAAAGAACAAAATGTACAAATTATCCTTTGCCATAATGAAGACGTATTTTGATACTTCAACTATTATATAGTTCAATAAATAAGAAATATTTGCATTATTTGTATACAAATTCAATCTATTAAGAAAAATTCTCTCCAACTGAATAGAAATTATGATAACACAAACAATAAAAATTGCAAAATACAAATAAAACTACTTAACTACTATAAATACGTTTTCATACATGATAAAAAGGAAGGAAACACAAATTAACAGTTTTTGATGCGATTTTTAAATTAATGACTCCTTTGTATAAGCAAATAAAAAAAATATTAGTTTAATAACAGAAATTGGTTTTATATTAATATATAAATTTTTTTCTTCATAATGAAATTCCTGAGTTTACTAATCTTCAACTATATTTGTTATTCAATTAAATCTTTATATACAAGAAAATAAAATACAAAACAAACAAATGAGTGATGAACAGTATCTCAAAGCACCAGGAGCATTTTTTTATATTAATAAATGAACGAATAAATGTATTTAATTCAAAACATGAATATCGACAAATGTAACACTCTATTTCTATTACAAGGTTGTCACCATAGTTTTACTTGTTAATTTTGTTATTCTCTACTGCCATATATCTGTAGTAAAGTATCTTTTTTTGGCAGGAGATGTGTATCCAAGTTTTTCTTAATATGTTATTAGATAATATTACAAATTATTTGTAAAGCAATTTGGCTAAGTATTTACTTTTTAGATTAGATTTATTAATAACAGAATTCTAAATAATTGCTATTATCATGAACTTTGTTTTTGTTAATTTAAAAATCCTTGGGTTTCCTAAAGAAAAGCTCCTATGCTTTACAGTACATTAAGAAATTTTAAGCCATTGTGGATTTTCTATTTGTAACAAAAAAAAAAGGAAGCTGTGTTTTTTAAAATTCTTTTTTTTTATTTTTAGAATCATTGAAAGTATTCAAGATAAAACTTTGCTTTCATATGATGGAATAAAACGTTTCAGCTCTATTAATATAAAATAATATTAAGTAATTCTATCACACCCTTATTATTTATAGGAGAAATGCAAAAATTTCAAACTCTTTCAGCAGATTTAGAACGAGAATGGAAGGAGTTGCTTGGAACGAATTTGAGTTGAAGATGCCTTCTGTAAATACAAGTCATATTTATACCTTTCATTGAACTTTTTTTGAAAAGAAATATAAATTTGTATTTTCATTACCACTTTACATTTGAATGAAAATTTCTTTTTTATTTTAGAATGAATGAATTCATTGTACAAATTGAACATCGTAGAACAGGAATCAAGCAATCAACATATTTTATCTTCCATATCCTCAAAAAGTTCATCTGACAAATTGTGACCTTATGTTCATTTAAATACTTATTCAATTATTATTTTTTTGGGGGAGGGCTTATAAAAGATTTTGAATGTAATTTTTAACTAGAAGGTTTACAAATTTATCCATTAAAAATGAAGAATTTAAATTGGATTACATAACAAAAGACAAATTAAAAGCAATATCAAAAAATTGATTTGATTGAGAAATACCAAACATTTAAAAACTTTTTATTAATGCAAAAAAAGTTATTTACATGAGTGAAATACATTTAAAAAAACATTAATTTATTTTTAGATATTTAAAATATTACAACACAAACGTTGGCGATAATTGAATTATATATCACAGTTTGTAAAGTCTAATCCTGGTTTCATTTATAACACACCTAATTTAGGATGATGAGATTTAAACAGGATGATGAGATTAACAACAGCATGACTAGATGAAACAAAATAGGAAAAAAAAAAAAAAAAAAAAAAAAAGGATCATAAAATTTTAGTATTTATTAATAAACTGAGTAAAATTTATATTAAAATGAAACATTGGTAGAAATAGATTTATGACCCAGCCTTTGTCTTTAAAAAAACAATTATTTAGAACCATAAATACCAATTTAAGAAAAAGAAAGTTCACATCTACTTACAAGTACAGATACAACAATATATATAATCAATGATTAGGTCTATTTTAGTACATGAAATGAGCAGATCTGTAACAAATAATGACTCAAATGTAAAAAAACAAAAACATTGTCAGATTTAACAATTTTATTTCTAAAAAAAAAAAAGAAATCAATTGAAGAGCTCGATTTATTTATTTGATTGCATTGATGATATAAATATGCTTACAAAATAAATAATAAAAAGCAATACATTTGATATGGATGCAATTTAACATCTTCATTTCTGAAATAATGAAAAAAATAACCAAATGGCTATTTTAGGGAAGACAATGCAAAGTTTTCTACAATTATTTATTTGATTGCATTGATGGTATAAATCTGCATGTAAATGCAAATAATCAAATTTTAGGATAATGTGAACACTATTTAAAATCAATTTTTGACTAGTAATATAATATCAAAAGAAAGTCTTAAAAACAAATGCTTACATAAATTTTGTAAAACATTATTGATAAAACTTTTATTAGTTAAAATTTAATTTTTTCTTACTGTTAACTTTTTAATTTAATTTATTTATTAAATATTTTAGACACTCAGTGAAAAAATCTCATCCTGAACGAGTAAAGCATAACTTTTTTTATAAAAACCAAGCATTAAAACAATTATGACTTTTATTTCTTAACATTCTGATATCTAATCCCCCTTTTACGCAGAAAATTTTTGAATGGATCAGCCTTTGTACATTCACTCGTTTCATGCCCGAAATTTCCACATGAAAGACATTCTATATCTTTCACATATCTTCCGGTCAAGTTACTAGGAGAAAAGTAATAACTCTGAAAAATAAAATAATGGTAAAACTTTAATAATGAAAAGATTTTTCAATCACTAAGAAATTAAAATGTTATCTGAATTTTACATACACAATTTTTGAATATCTCTACAATATAGTTATGAAAGCAATTTTCATGTTACACTTTCCCTATTAAAAATAATTTTTTTATTTTAAATATTGCAGCAATATTATCTTTTGGAAAAAAAAGATAATATTGTTATACCTTCATAAATAATTTTATGGGGAGAAAAAAAAAAAAAAAAAAAAGGATTCTCCAATTTAAAAAAAAAAAAAAAAAAAAAAATTCAACTTTTATCAATAAGAAAAATTTAAATTTGTAAATATATATTATTATAACTTATTTATATAACTGTATAGTGATAAAATGTGCTATAATTATTTATACAATTAAATTTTTTGAATAAATTAGTATTCATTGAACTTTCTAAAAAAAATTCCAATTTCCCTAACACTTAATGGATATTTGCACTTCAGCTAAGCTAATACAATTGAGTTTTGATTCCATAAAATTAATAAATACCTGAAGATTTCCTTGTTTCTCATGAGGATAATTACTTCCAAACAAGTTTCTCGCTCGATGCAAGACATTCCAAGTTTTTACACCTTCTAATAAAATCAATTGGATTGCACCATTAAGATAAGGTATTATAACAAAATGCTTTGAATGGTTAAGACTATGAGTGGTTTAAAGGGGAGATTAGAAACAATATAAAGCATTAAGAAAAATAATTAGCATTTAAAAGATCAGTATATACATATATATATCCATTAAAATTGTGCACTTAAACCTGTTATGATGCAAAAAATATTAGCACATTTTTTTAGGTGTTATAAAATTAAAGGTAATTTTTTTTTAAAGTTATGGAGAATTGAGCCACTTACACAGTGGTTATAATTAAAGTAACCCTATTCAGAACCATCTAGAACTCGTTCTACCAAACGGATTTTGATGAAACTTGGTATATAAGGTATATGGACAGCGGGGGAAAAGATTTCTGCAATAATAATAATAAAAATAGTTCAAATTTTGATCAACAGGAAAATTGTGGCGCCTAAAGGACAAAAAATTTGTCAAAACCTCAATGTGTGCTCAATTCACGTCAATTACGTGTTGAAAGAGTATTATAGTATGTTCAAGGTAAAGCAAAGAGATTCTCAAGGAATTTCATCAACATAGCGTGTAATACTGGATTTCAACTCGGGTAAATCTGAATTCCTCCACCATAAACATAATCTTTTAGGAATCTCCACAACCAGAAATAACAGAGATTTAAGTCGAGTGAAAGAAGAGGCCAGGCATTCGCAAAATCTCTGGATATTACACCATTCTCACCAAAGTCAGCACGAAGCAGTTCTTTGACTTGGCGCCCAATGTGAGGAGTTGCTCCATCTTGCATGAAGACAGTGGTCTGCAAACATTGCAGCAGGTATGACCTGTTATCGAAGGAATTCCCAATACCGTGACAAGGCACGTTTTAGGATCTTGAGGAGTGGGGATCCAAAGAAAATCGGTCCTAGGATAAAATCAGCAGTAAATCCATGCCATGCAGTCATGTAATCAGAATTCAGAGGTTGTTGGTGCAAGACATTAGGAGATGAATCACTCCATATGTGGCAATTTTGATTACTTACAGCGGCATTTAAAGAAAAGTGTGCCTCATCTGACCATAGAATTTGCCAAGGCCATGCATCATCAACTTCCGTTCACGCTAAAAATTGACAAACAGATTCATAGCGTGTTTGGTGGTCCTGAGGTTGCAGCATTTGTACCACATGGATTTTATACGGATATCATTTTAAAATTGATCGCAGAATTTTTCGTACTGTCAACCACGAAATCACGAACTCATGTGACACCGATCGAGCACTTGCTGAAGAATAGCTGGAAGTGGAGGCTCTTTCAACCACAGCAGTAGCGACTTCTTCGATAGTTCATTCGCAACTCGTTTCCGCCATCTTCCTGGCAGCACACCCATGTCTCCAGTCTCTTCAAATTTCATAACCATCTTCGACATGAGTCTCTTTGCAATCCCTTTAAAAGACGATATTCACGAATTGCAGTGAAGCTATTGCTACCTTTCCGATAAAACTGTTTTACAAATAAAGCTTGATCTTTCTTTTGTAAGGGCATGGTTAACAATGACAGAGGCACGCAGAGTGATTTTCTGACTTTGCCTGCAAATCTCTTTATATTCGCACAAGAAATTTTTGAAAACTCCATTTGACCTGGTGGTCAAAATTTGAACTATTTTTTTATTGCAGAAATCTTTTCCCCATGGTCCATATACCGTATATAACAAGTTTAATCAAAAGTCAGGCAGAACGGTTTCTAGAGGGGTTTGAATAGGGTCATTTTAATTATAACCATCCTATACTTCCAGCTACAAATTTAAATACAAAAATAATCATACTAACTATAACAATTTTACATGAAATAGAAATAAAAAGGATAATTCAGGAAGGAGCCATTTGTTCAGGAAGAATATGAAAGAGATAATTTAGAGGGGATAAAGACCTTTACACATTGCTGCAAAAACTGCAAGGTGGTTCAGTGGAAACTTGAAAGTAAGTTACATTCAAAATACATTTTAGAACAAATTAGGGATACATTTTTTATAGGGTGAATTTATGAATTTGATAACAATGAGATAATGATGCTCTACAATTCAAAAAGGGAATGAAAAATAAAATTTCTCCACATCATTTTGAAATCTGTCGGAGCTATTCTCATAGAAATATGCAGAATACAAAGCATGTTTTTTTTTTTTTTTTAAACCAAAAGCAAAATTAAAGCTTTATTTAGAGCTAAATTTTTTTTTACTTTGTCAATTGATTTCTCTAAAAAACAATTATCATTTAATTGATAATATTTAGAATTATTTTAAAAAATGACAATCCTTGTTTATGAAATTTAGAAATTAAATTAGTAATAATGAATCACTCACGTGTTTGAGAAAGAATGCAGGCTAAATTTCTCTTTAATAGGAAAGGGTCTGAAAGCAATAAAAAATCCATGTTAGAATAAGTTTGAATGCACTCATACTTAATTACATACAAATCTGCTCTTTAGAAAAAAATTTCCTTCTAAATTACTGAATATATATAATGCATATATATCACTTATTAATCTAATGTTAAAAGCTCATCATGACAAGATATAATTTTGAGTTATACATATTAATGAAAATTTTTTGAAGTGTAAATAATTATTCAGTTTTTGTTAAACTGCAGTTTTTATAACTGTTTACTTTTAGTGATTGTATGAGATGCTTTCAGTCTGTACAAATATATCCCCTGAACATTGCACAAAAGCAAATGACTCAAACATTGTTAAATTTGCAACATGGGTGAAGCCTCTAGAAAACTTCAAGCTTAGTCAGAGACAAAAAAAAAATTCTATAACTAAAATTAGTTTGAAATACATAACTATAGCATACAAGAAATTTCCCAGATTTTCTACAAACCACAGTTAATTTCTAATCTATTTAAAAAAACTAATTCTCAAAAATTGATTAAAAAATTTTTTTTTTTTTCAATGCCAGTTATTAAGATTCTTTGCCTTTCTGTTCAGTTCAGCTTGTTTACGTATCTGTATCCACAGTTTTAACATGTTTTTTGGATGACATTCTTGACATGCCATCTTTGATTATTATCTAACCGAGGTTGCACTGTTGTAGAATACAATCGCTCCTAATCGTCAAAATTCAGTGCTGACATCTTCGAGAAACCAGCTGCTGTTTAATTACCGGAATCTGAGATTTCAAGTTTAATGATTTACATATTTCATCCTATATATATATGAGTCCTGTAACTTACACAGGGCTACATGCATTTTGTTGTGATGTTTCAACTTCCCTTTTAGAACATGTCAACTAGAAGTTACCACATTAATGTAAGGACACAAAAACAGGAAATGGATGATTTTAGAAATATTCATAATATTAACATAAATCTCAAGAATTTCAGGTATTTTAAGAAAGAAAACCTGAAATTCTTGAATTATGATCAAAATATAATATGTCTACCCAAGTGTTATACTATATAAAAATAATGTAAACAAAAAATTTATAATATCACCTTCTATATTAATCCAATGAGCAGACCTTTGTAGAGAAGATCGGGGAACTGGCCCTTTCTCAGTTATGGTAACAACATTTTCATAATCAAATTTTAAATAAAATTCTAAAAGGTCACACCACAGTTCACCAACAGTTGATGTATTTTTTTCAGTAAGTTTATACCTTTTTTTTCTGGAATATTTCAATTGTAAAATCAGAAATATGTTATGATAATGTTAAAGAAATAGCAGGGGACAATTATTATTTTTATTAAAATAGAAAAAGGTTTAAAATAAAGAAATTCTATTCAAACTAATTATACTTAAAATTATTATAAAATATGTAAAAAAAAAAAAATGTATAATGTATAATCTAATAAATTTATAAAAATATGTGCTAAAATTTGTACACTTTCAAAAGGTTTCATATAATTAAAATAATATATCTAATATTCCATTAAATCAATATCATGTATAAATAACAAATAATAAAAATAAAAGGATTAATAATTATATTTAATAAAAATTCTATTTTTTTTTTTTTTTTTTTTTTTCCCAAACTCAGAATAGTTAAGTCCAACTATCATGTCAGGTGTTCTCCTCCTGTTCTACAGAAAGACGATAAGATTCAATATTCGTGTTTACTTATTGAGGTAACTATGTCCTCATGTTCATGATGGCTGAAAAGTTCTACTTTTGGAAGGATAAGAGGGATTCACACGTTTATCAGGTTTTCTGTAAAAACATCAAAAGAAAACATTTTCCTCCATGATGAGGGAATATTACACATCAAATGGGTCCTGTAAAGTAACAGGTGTTTTGCTCTCAACTCAGATTGCCAATCATCATTCTGAATGAATGCATAATTAAAAAAAAAAAAAAAAAAAAAAAAAAATTTTTTTCTCTCTTTTTTGTTTTAAATTGTTTTTTTTTTTATAGCTGATGTTAAATTCTTTCTTTTGAAAGTAAAACAAATGGAATCGAGTAATATCTAATTTGAAGAAATTTTTAAGTTTTAACGAAAATCTAGATATGTATCAAAAACAAAATTTATCATCCCCTTTTAATCAGAAAATTACTGACAGATTTTTTTCTTTTCTTTTTAACATGATTGCAACAATCATTTGAAATCTTTGTAATTATTAAAAGTGTTCCCCCCAACAACAGGAAAAGATAATTTTTTTATTTTTTCAGTTCTTAAAAAAAAAGAAATTTGTTAGTTAATCTGATTTTACTTACCAATTCTTCAACACTTTGATGATACCAATAATTCTGATCTTTTAATACTTCTACTGAAATATACAAGTTTTCCGCAAATGCCTAATAAACATATAAAAAATAAACAGATAAAAATGAGTACACTTGTAACCACAACATGCTTAATAAAATAACATTATTTACAACAACAAAAAAAAAAAAAAAAAAAAAAAAAAAAAAACTGCTGCTAATAAAATTAATGATTACAATATATTCAGCTAATAATTTAAAACACATAGCAAAAGAAATCAATACAAGCACATTTAAATTTAAAATACAATTTCAATACTAAAATCAGTTCTTATCTGCAAACATAATTTCACATGATGTTTTATTACAGTCCCATACTAAAATTATTGCAGAAAACTGAAAACATTAAAAACTGTCAGAAAGATGTGTTTTCTTCTCTGATGCGACTCACACTGACTGCTAAATTTTCATTCTTTACTACTCTTTGCCAAAAAAGACACTAAAATAAGAACACACAGGAAATTCACTGCATCTGTTACAATGTAACTGATGAATACTCGCACATATAAGATATGATAAATCATCAGATATGCTCCATTTCTGGATATGAGACATTGAAACACTAAGTATCTGGATTACATTAGATACCTCACAGAAATTTTCCACTTTACATATTAAAGATCAATAATACGCAAATAATATTAAAAACTACCATAGATCATTATAATGCATAATCACTCATTTAATCATCAGCTTTTGCATCAAACTGATAAGAGTAAATATTTACTTATTTTTCTGGCATAGCCACTATAAAAAAATACAGCACTGATAAATTAAATTTGTGACATATCTTCAAGGAATATTCTTATTAAGTGCCTTAAAGCAAATAATATATATCAAAATTTATAATTAAAGTTGTTTAAATACCAAAAAAAAAGGAGTGAAGTTATAGTATAATCCACAACAGCGTATAACCCGCATTCATAATTTTTGGCAGTGAAACAACAACTATCACATATATTAAGCAATGGCATATAATCTGCAGGCTGAGCATCTGTTTTTTTCAACATATCAATAAAGTTCCTTTTTTCCCCCAATCATTGATTCAAATCTTAAACTAATATTAACTAGCAATGCATTTTTACTGCATAACCACATTATAAATTAACAGATGTAATGAAAAGGATGAAAACTAAAAATATGCAGATAAGAACTAAAGTAAAAAGAAAATAAAAGTGTCTATCGAATATATACCCTGAAAATAAAAGAAGTAAAAGTAAAATAAAAATAAATTTTTATAATATTAAATATCATTTTAATATTATAAAAAAAATTACACTATCCACGTTCCTGTTTGACACCTTACTAAGACAATTTTCAAACTTTATGAAAAACACTAGCCTGTTACCTGTCTTAACAGAATTCAATTTACGATTAGTTTCCCATTCTACTTTAGCTAAATATTTTTGAAATAAGTGAAAATTCAGTGTTACTCTTTATTACAAATACTTCTATTTTACATGAGCAATTATCAATAATTGATATGGAATATTTTCACCCACCTAAAGATTGAACCAGAGCAGGTCTCCTCAAATCCATATATACTATTTGTTCTAATATCCTAGTTGTATAATTCTTCTTTAAATTAATTAAGCGTTAGTTGATTTTCGCAATTTTACAAACATCATAATTTTTATCATTAAGTTTATTTAAAAGATAATTTCTTAATACCTTTAACAAAATTATCTTTGCTCATATGTTCTAGCAGAGGAATATTAACATGACCATTTCTTCAGTGCATAGTATTAATATTTAAAATTGCATTTACAGACTCTTTATATTTAGATGATCTTTGGATTAAAGGGTATCCTTTTAAAACATACAATTTATCAATCAGAGGTGCATACTTATAGAGAAAAATACTTATTATTATTATGAAGCACAATCATTTTTACTATCACCCCATATAATTATTTTGCCTGCTAAATCGATATTCGACTCTCCTATTAAATCCTTAAACAGGTTTGATGTATACAATATATTCTTAACATTTGAACATTACTTGTAACATCTTGTCAATGTCATCAACTTCCAGAACTTTTGAAATGCAGCCCTTGTCACCTACTAGTAGAAATACAGTGCTTTTTTTAAAGAAACAATCTTTATTTCTACAACAGTGTGATGTAGCAGCTGAATCAATCAGAAACTCTTCTAAATTTGTAACTTCAGCCAAGGCGATTTTTGTGTCAGCCAAGAATGTCCCTTTTCCTTCTGTATTCTGTGATTTGACCTGCTGAATCGTTCTGAATCACTAATTTTTGGTATGTCCTGACCTTTTACAGTATCTGCACGGCCCCAGACGAGAAACTCCATTGCTTGATTGAAACGATGTTCATTTCAAGTTCAACACATGTTCACCATGCTATAATTTTTAATTCATTGTTTTCTCACATGATGAGGCAATTTACTTTCTGAAGTATAGGCATCTTCTACAATTGTGATTTCTTTACCTTCATCTTTTCTCTTTAATTATATTCTTCCAGACTCTGTCAATAATTGTTCAGTAACATTTTTTACTGTAAATCTTTATCTTCAAGATGGTAAATAAATCTGGACCAAATTGTCATATTCTGGTGGCAGTCGAAGAATGAATTAAAAACACACAAGTTCAGGAATAACAAAACCAGCATCTTTTATTTGAATCCTTTTTTTTGGCTATCCTCTTGCTAAATATGGCAGTTTTTCATTCATAGGTTGTATCTCATTTCAATGAATTCATTGACCAGGCAGGAGAGTCTAGCATGCGAACATTGTTCAAAATGCAGCTTCAATGTGTCCCATGCAGTTTTTTTCCGTCCTGTATCTGCTATAATCAATTGGTAATCTCGATGTCTTGGTAGATAATCGTATATGCCTTCTGTTTATGCCGTAGGAATGAACGGTTGTCTTTTTTCAGATGCATTGTCTGGATACGGAATGGCTGTTCCACATATAAGCTCCCAACAATAACAATCCACGAAGATTACTTTCATATCTGCTTTCAAGATATGTAGTTTAAGTCTGAAAGCTTGGGAAATTGAAATATGTTACCATACAGTTCTGCTATCTGGACAAATTAGAACCTTTTTGATCAAATTAACTATTTCCTTGCATTAGATAATATGCCGTCAATTACACAAGGATACCCAGGCCCATAACCTTGTTACTGATGTGTATAAGATGTACTGATCTAAACATTTACATTAAAAACAAGTTTATTTTAAAATTCACCAAAAATAGTAATTAGATTCAAATACTAATACAAAAACGATACATGGTATATTATTGTACCTTAAACATTCAGTGTGTCAAAAACGTTCCTGCTCTTGTGATCCATCCAAACCGATGCTTTTATACACTACATAATGTACATAATTCAAACAGTTTGATAGTTATACAATCAATGATCCCATAAGCCACTTATTCCTTTAGATTCAAGGGCAATTGAAATATTCTACAAACAATCCAACAGGAAGATCACTAAATGAGGATAATGCCTCCATCGATATACTAAATTTATTTAGTGGATGCTAGGAGTTTTTTTTTTTAAAGAGATTGTGTAAGTCTATGAAAGATGTCAACAGTACATTTAAATTCTTTAAGTGGATAAAGAAGATTTGAGACATAAGGTTTTTCGAGATAAGATTTATTCAAGACATAAGGAGGAGGAACTCGGGAGATTGGGACTGCTGTGCTTTAGCACTACTTTCAACAGACTTATTTTTGGTTTGATTATGTAGAATTCAAATTTATCAGAGTTGTAATTTTCTATGTGCCTCTACAGTTTGCATGAATATCTTGATATATCTTTTGCCAGATTATAATTATAGTCATAGCTAGTATGACGGGAGGTGGCTCAGCTTCTGAGAAATCAGGTTTAATTTAATCTTTATCTTGGGTGGAGATTTCAAATATTGCTTCAAATTTGTTTCCCAATGAAATTTTAAAGATTTTTTTTTTTTTATCCTTAATTGTTTTCTTTCTGCATCTGAAAACCATCCTCAGATGTAACTGGTTTGATCTCAGTAGAGTTTTGAATAGGTTTGGCTGGCTGTTCAGATTGATGGCTGTGTGAATGTTAAATGGTTCTGTGACATCCAAAGCAGATCAGCATCCCTAGGACTTTCAATGAAAATTGCAAAAGAAACTACAGTATCGCAGAATAAAGAACTAGAATTCACAGTTGAAGCAATCTCCTTGACAGGCAGGGCCGGCATTCCATTATCGATACAAAAAATCACTCAAAATGAATAATTCAAAAAGATAGAGTGAGTCATTTTCTCCATCATAGCTTTACAGATTATTTAGGTTAGTTTACAACTTAAAATAACCTCTATTTTCATTAGTTCACTCACTTATTTTTATGATGGCCTTTGTGTTAACATGCTTTTTTTTAAAAAAGCATTGCTACTTTTCAGTATTTGCAGTTTCATTTAATAATTTTTGCAGGGAGAAAAAAAAACAGATTATTTATCATGGACTAATGTTGCAATTATATGTGAATAATAATAAAAAAAAAAACTAGCATTGGCTACTGGGACTTTGCATTATTAAAAAAAAAACAATTTTATGACTAATTTTTAAAATTAGTTGTTACCAAAACTATCCAGATTTTTTTACAGATTATATGCAGCGGCCTGTAATCCTTGTCAAGAAATGCTTAGGTTTTTAGCATATTGTCCACAGATTATAAGTAGGAAAATGCAATGAGTAAAGAAAGAGATCTACACATTATTAATTGAAGGTAAATATATCCAAATCATTGCCTTATGTGATTGCTCAATCAAATTAAAATTAATCACAGCTTACCTCTTTATCATGTACGGCATGACAGGCAAAACAGGTGGTTGTACTTGCTGAAGGTAATGGATTACCATCAAAATATAAGAATATGATGACAATGATCTTAAAGAAGTATCTGCAAGACCAGCTTTCTGTAAAAAATAAAAATAACTATAAATGCAAAAATTTTTACAATATAGTATATATTATAAAAATATTCTAATCAGACAGGCCAGCCCAGCATTCATAACTGCCTCTCTCATATACATACAACACACTGCTCTGGTGTTATGTTGCTCCATGACAATGCATGGCCACATGCTTTTGAAAAACATGTCTAACTAGATCTTTTGGACGGAAACGACTGATTCAACCACCTAATAGTCCAGTTTGCAATCAATGATTTTCACTTGCTTTGTTACTTAAAAGTATTCTTTGGTGATCAATGGTTCAACGATTACGATGAAGTGGAAACTGCAGTCATAAATTGGTTTTCTTGGAATTCAAAAATTTGTTGAGTGGTATGACATTTAAACAAAAATGGAAATTTTATACAAAAATAGATAAAAGTATGTAGAATATGGAAAACATATCTCATTGATATGTACAGTATTTTTCTTATTTTTTAAGAACAGACTTTATTTAAAAAACTTTTCACACACACACAAATATATATAAAATTTCAGCAAGAAGTATTGGGACTTCCCAAAGATCCCGATCTGATGATGCAGGAATCAGTTATTTCAAGAAAACTACTAATATAACTGCATTTAACAACATAAAGACAATAAAATCTTCATTTATCACAATGAACTGCATCAATGAAAATATCATTTTGATTAAAATTGTATTTTATTGTATGTGTTTTCAAATAAAAAAAATTGAATAATTCTGAATTACAATAAAAAATTAAAGAACATCATTCTTTCATGCTATTAAGAAATTTACAATATTTCTAAGAACATTTGAATAATAATTTAATTTTTTAATAAAACATAATTCCACAATATTTTTAACATTCTAGTAACTTTAGAGGGGAAAAATCAAAATTACCTTTGATAAAAGCTTGAGCGCATAGCCTAGAATTCTACAACGTTCATCCATCATTGCATATTGACGAAGTAACTTTGAATTGTGAACTGCCTGCAAAAGTATAAAAGCATTCTTAAAATAAGAATATCAATATAAAATAAAAAATCCAAATAATATTTAATTTGTTTTTAAAATAATAAATTTAAGAAAAATATTAATTTTTTTTTTTTCAATTTATAACCATTGCATGCTAAATACATTTTTATTAATGCATTTTAATTGACAAATCAGACTTACATAAAATACATACTTATAGTACATATAATACATTCTGATAAATTAGAATTATTTATACATAAGTATCCCTGCATTGCATACTTATAAAGACATATATGCATGCATATATACATTGAAGTGACAAAAGTCATGGGATACCTCTTAATATCGTATCGGCCCTCCTTTCGCCCGGCGAAGTGCAGCAACTCGACGTGGCATGGACTCAACAAGTCGTTGGAAGTCTTCTGCAGGAATATTGAGCCATGCTGTCTCGATAGACGTCCATAATTGTGGCGTTGATGGTGCAGGATTTTGGGCACGAACAGACCCTCGATGATGTCCCATAAATGCTCGATGGGATTCATGTCGGGCGATCTAGGTGGCCAGATCATTCGTTGGAATTGTCCAGGATGTTCTTCAAACCAATCGCGAACAGTTGTGGCCCGGTGACATGGCGCATTGTCATCCATAAAAATCCCATCGTTGTTTGGGTACATGAAGTCCATGAATGGCTGCAAGTGATCTTCAAGTAGCTGAACATAAGCATTTCCAGTCAATGTTCGGTCCAGTCGCACCAGAGGACCAAGTCCATGCCATGAAAAAACAGCCCACACCATTACGGGCCACCACCAGCTTGAACAGTGCCTTGCTGACAGTTTGGGTCCATGGCTTCGTGGGGTCTGCGCCACACTCGAACCCTACCATCAGCTCTTACCAACTGAAATCGTGACTCATCAGACCAGGCCACTGTTTTCCATTCATCTAGGGACCAACCGATATGCTCACGTGCCCACGAGAGTCGCTGCAAGCGATGTCGTTCTGTCAGTAAAGACACTCGAGTCGGTCTTCTGCTGGAATAGCCCAAGAAAGCCAAATTTCTCCACACAGTTCTAACAGACAAGTCCCTTGTACGTCCCCATTGATTTATGCGGTTATTTGATGCAGTGTTGCTTGTCTGTTAGAATTTACGACTCTTTGCAGACGTCGTCGGTCTCGGTCGTTAAGTGCAGGCGGTCGACCACTGCCCTGTCCATGGTGGGATGTTATGCCTGAAATTTCATACTCTCGGCACACTCTTGACACAGTGGATCTGGAATGTTGAATTCCTAACGATTTCGAAATGGCATGACCCATGCGTCCTAGCTCCAACTAACATTCCGCGTTCAAAGTCTGTTAATTCCGTCGTGCGGTCATCATCACGTCAAAACCTCTTCACATGAATAACTTGAACAGAAATGAAAGCTCTGCGAAAGCACTGCGCATTTATACCTGTTCTACGCGATGCTACTGCCATCTGAAAATTTGCATATTGCTATCCATGACTTTTGTCACTTTAGTGTAGTGTATAAACATTTATGTATGTAATGATTAATCTGGCACAAGTATGTATAAAGCCTTTTTTTTTTTTTTTTAAAGATCTGAGGGTATGTATTATTGTGCATCTATAATAATTAAACATATATAAGTGTGTGTGAGCATTTATCTATCTATATTTAATATATAAGAACATAAAAATCAGATGCAAACTGACAAGGAATGAATCGGAAACACAACCATACTGCATGACAAAAGCTACTATTGGTATTTGGTACATGCAAAATGTATAGCATTCCCAATTCAAAAATCTTGAAGTGCCTCATTCAGACTTTTAAAAGAAAAAGGAATGAAAAATTTCAAAATCTGTAATGAGCATCAACTGCAGTAACAAAACTGAAAATCATTTAACAAAACATGAATCAAAGTGTTCAATGACAAAAACTGTAATGGCAGATAAAAAAAAGAACATACAAATTTAAATAACCATAACAGGGTGTTAAAACATGTTATACAGGAAATTCATAAAACTTGACAGAAATTAGTAAATCCACAGGAAAATAATTAAAGTATTCTGAGGATACTTTTTACCTTTGTAAACCTCAAAATATTATGAATCATACTATTTCTGTTGGTCAGATGACTGGATTCAACACAAGGATGCATTTAGCAAACATATTTAGTTTTTATAATTCTCAAATTTTTATATATAATGAATATTTCAATATTTGAGTTTTATGTTCATGTGTTAAATATATATATAATATAATGAATACATTATATATACGATCATGTAGCTGTACACATTAGAAGCAAACATGAGTATATGTAGGATTATAGAGAATAATGCAAGTATAAATATATGCACAAATGTTATATACTCATGCAAGTATGTACAGTCTGCCAAAAAAAGGGGGTGGAGTGGGGATACCCTAAATAACTTTTGTAATTATCATTAGACTTTCCATAAGGGTGTCATTGGAAATGTAAATGAAATGAAGTAATTAATATGGTTAATTAACTGCTACCTCAAGAATTTTCTATCATGGAACCCAGGATTTTTATTGCAATTGATTCAGCATAATGAAATTAGTAAGATACTTTTTTTTTTGCGAATATGTGATTCAAAAGTTTTATATTTCTCACAATATATCACGTTGGGAAAAAAAGAAATCCAATATTTTCGGTAGATGGCTGTAGTGCTCGATATCTCGTAAAAAGTATCGATCAAACAATTTCAGATTTATGCTTTTTGGAAAGGTGACATTTCGCCCTAAATAAATTCTTTTACTGGTTTTTTTTTATCCGTTCAATTGTGAGTTACAGAGTATTACAAATGGAAGTCAACAAAGAGAAAATTCAGTATATTTTACAGTTCTTCTTTGATAAAGGTGAAAATGCAAGCCAGGTGGCTGAAATTGTGAATGGTGTTCATGGCCTGATATTGTAACAGCTAATTATGTGCAATTTTGGTTTCACAGATTCCGCTCAGATATTTTTGATATTAAGAATGCACCTCGCACAGATAGGCCCGTCGTCAAAAATGTCAATAAAATCACAGAAATAATGGAATTGACCGGCATGTTAGCAGTCATAGCACTGCCTAGGAGCTAAAAATCGACCATAAAACAGTTTTAAACCATTTATACAAAGCTGGATTAAAAGAAGCTTGATGTTTGGGTGCCACACCAATTAACACAACATAAACATGATAAATCAAATTTCCATCTACAAAGCCTTGGTCAAACGGAATGAAATCGACCTATTTCTTAAACTGATGGTAACTGGGAATGAGAGATGAGTCACATACAACATTGTGCGAAACGATTGTGGTCAAAATGCGTTGAGGCAGCTCAAACATTGACTCCACCAGGAAGGTTCTGCTGTGCATTTGTTGGGACTGGAAAGGAATTATTTATTATGAGTTGCTTCCATATGACCAAACACTAAATTCGGATCCCTACTATCAATAACTGAATAGTTTGAAGCTAGCGATTGACAGAATTGGCCAACAGGAGAGGGTGTTGTGTTTCATCAGGACAATGCCAGGCCACACACGTCTCTATAGTGACATGCTAGAAACTCCGGGAGCTTGGTTGGGAAGTTTTGATGCATTCATCATATAGTCCGGACCTGACACCAAGCGATTAGCATGTTTTTCTTGCATTGCGAAACTTCCTTAGTGACAAGAAATTGGCATCAAAAAGATTTATGAAAATCGATTACTAGAATTTTTCATTAATAAAGACCAAAACTTCTATAAGAGAGATATTATGAAGCTACCTTTAAAATGGCAACAAATTATAGAACAAAAAACGGTGCATATTTGACCAAAATTGGTAATCTGAAACAAATAAAGTTCACGTAAAAATAATGAATTTCTTTTCCCCAACCTAATATATATGTATAGAGATATAACTCTCAATGTTAAAAGAAACTTTTGCTTATTGAACAATATCTTGCATTCCAATTAATATACTTTTTAATTTTTGTATCAGTGGAAAGAAAATTGCTTTTCAAAACTAAATACCTAATTTTAGTCAAATTTTTATATTTAAAATAATATAAAAGGATATTATTTAACAAAGTAAAAACTTTTTTTTTTTTTAATGTATCTGTTGGAGAATGAAAATATAAATATGTGAGATTAACTTTTAAAAAACACATCTCTAATTATAAAGCCATTTTACCCCATTTTTCATTTGACACATTTTATCAAAATATAAAGTTCAACCATTTTATACAACTGACAAAACAAAATGTTTTTTATAAAGTAATTATTTATAGGACAAGAAAATGAACTTACCAGTATATTGTGCAAGCTAAGATCGCAATTCCAGCTTTTAGGAATAAAATGAAATTTCACTAAGGGAATTTGTGCTTTATATAATGCTATGACATTTTTATAAAATGGACTCTTACGGAGATGCCTAGTCAAGTTTCCCAATATCTTTTGTTCAGAAATCTTCTATAATTAAATGATAATAAAGTAAAATAACTTCATTCATTAAAAAAAAAAAATTACAAACAAATCAAAAGACAGTTACCTTTTCAGATTTCGCATTTAAAACCATACAAATGTCCAAATCGCTGCTTTTGAAGCCAAATCCATTCACAGAAGAACCAAATAATGTTAATTTAGCATCTATTTTTAAGTAAAGTAGCATCTTAATTTGGTGAAGTTTCTATAGGTTTTTTTATGATACAAATATTTTGCAATTGACTAATAATTTTTAAACCATTACAATAAAATAAACCTTCAACTTTCTCATGAATCTTACAAATAATGGAAATTTACAGCTACTAATATGTAAGCAAAATTTACAAATATATTTTATTAATATGCTTTACAAATTTTTTTTCAGATAAATTCAAATATTTTAATCTATAAATATCAATAACCAATAATGATATTAGCAATATAAAATTATAATGGCTACATTATCATTATAAATAATAATTAATTGTATTAGCTATCAATAGAAAAGAATAGTGAATTTCATTCTATTCTAATTAACATTTTGCGTTCAATAACTTTATAGATTTTAAAAACTGGCATCCCTTTTTAAAAATTTGCCAAGTCCTAAAGTGCTTTATTTATTATTATTTTATTTTTTTTTTAGAAAAAAATGAATAAATATTTTCCAAATTTTATTTATTCCATGATAATATTACTGTAATTAGTTTCATGTACTTTCAAAAATTGCAATTAAATAATAACTTAGCAAAAAAAACTAAATGATGTCTCTCAATATTTATTATATTTATCTTCAAAAAAGAATGATTTCTGTTTAATTAATTGATCTAAATATTCAGAGAGTTTTAACTGAAAAGATTTCACTATTCTTCGAATCTACAAAGAGCAATTTTCAGTAGGATTATTTAAATTCAGTCTTCACTGTATATTGATTGCAAGTGAAGAGTAATGGTTAATTACAGTTCATTTTGCTTGAATTCATTATTAAAAAAAATAGATTTTTGTTTCTAGAAGAAAATTGCAATTTCAGTTTGTTTATCCATTAAGATATTAATGAACAAAATTTAGTATAATATTGATCTTTCAGATTTGTAACATTTCAATATAATAATTATTTATTTATATTTTATTTTAAATTAATATAAAAAGTAGAATCCATTAAAAAATAAATAATAAAAATAATTAACTCATATAAATATATTTATTTTTTGCAAAATTACTTATTTAAAAAGTTTAAAAGCTTAATAAACTGTTTAAAAAATGCTTACAAATATATATATATATATGGCTAATTAATGAGCCCTATATATTTCTGGTAAAAACTATAAATGTTTTTAATTAACTTATTATTAAAAACTATTATCTTATTATATTATTGGAATTTTCCTTTATTAATTTTATTTCCTATAAATATACTTGAAAGGAAAAATCAAATCTTACTAGAATATAATTGTCTGATATATCTTTCCAAATCTTGTACAAAGACTTTACGACCTTTTTCAGATACATAAGGAATTTTGAATTCATCTAAAATAAATAAACAGGCATGGCACAGAATTTTATACATCTGACAAAAGATTTTTTTAAATGGCTTACATTACATAATATTAATAAAATTATTTTTTAATTAATAGTATTATAATGATATTTTAATTTATAACAAATAAATATAATTGGCAATGTCATAAAAGTTGTTTGAAAAAATTGGAGTAATATATGCTTATGCAATACTATATTCTTCTTTTTCACATTAAAAATTGCATACTTTTCTATTAAATAAATATGAGCTCATACAAATAAATAAAGTAGAAAAGGAAACTGATCCAATAAAGCAATAAAGTTATGGTGTAAGTTAAGTCTGTTGTGCATATGTTTTAGCAATACATTAATTGATTATTTCAATTGTTTTTTATAAAAAATATTGTCACAGGGGAAAAAAAAAACCCCTGTAGAATCAAAATATTACATTTTCGATAAGAAAAACTCAAAAATTTTAAGGACTCAGAATTTTGCGCAGAATTCTACAATTGGGAAAATTAAGTTCAGCTATTAATTCAGTTCTGAACATTGTAAAAACGAATTTATTAATAAAAAGAAGATGACTATGGTTTCTAAATATTCTTAAATTCAAGAAAACATCCTTGGAAAATATTTTTTTCACCATTTTTAAGGAGAAGAATTCTATAAAAAATTTGTACAGTAATATAGAAAGTACAATAACAGAATACAAAATTCTTAATGTTATTTTATAAGAATATAAACATTCAAATATTATGCAATATTTTTTTTAATTTACAACGAACTTTTAGAAATTTACCAGTTTCTTTCTTGCATTAATAAGATAATGTATTTTACTCAATTGTTTTACTCAGAAACAATATCAATGAGCATTGTAGAATCAGGATTAAGAAAATTTAACAGAGAATGCTTAGCATATTTTACAATCTTAGAGTATCATCTATTATTTCACATCAAACAGCAACTTTGTAAATTTTTTTTTCCCTGTATTTAATTTCCACAAGTTTCAAACAAAAGAAAATTTATTTATTTAACTCTCAGATCGGCAGTCTTTTCTATTTTAAGATAATATGAATCAGGAGATTTATAAAATCAGTTTTCTCAACCATAACTTTTGAAAGTAAAAGTCACTTAAATTTTGTTTGAAGTATTAGAGCTTATGATATGACCTAATGGTAAAATTTATTATGCTTTATTATAAGAATAACATTTAGATTTATTACAATTTTTAATATTTGTCAATATTTTTAACATTATTAAATTTTTAATTATTTAATATTTCTGGTTACTTTCTTTTTTTAAAAAATTTAATTTTTTTTATAAAGTAAATAAATAAAGTTTATTTCTATATAAATTTATGAGATACAGAAGCGTTTAACCCAATTTCATCAGAAATGAGAAGTTATGATTTAAATTTGCTTCTTGGACCACAGAGAATATTTATCATTAAAAATGTCATTAGTTTGAAATTTTTGATATTATAAATCCTAATTTGAACATTATCTAGATAAATATTAATTTTTATTGAGGAGATAAAACATATTTTTAAAGCAAATGGAAATAATATGATCAATAACATATCAAATAATTTGTAAATATAAATTTCCTCTTCAAGTGATGGTTAGGTTTTAAAAACGATTAGAATATTAATATAAGAATTGAGCATGAAACTTTTAAGAAATTGATCAACTGGTTAAGCTTAAAAGAAAGTAATTATGTTAAAAAAAAAAAAAAAAAAAAATAAAAAAAAAAAGCAAAATAATATGGAAGAAAATGTGTGAAATTAAAAAAAACAATAATAATCTAGGTATATTACATAAAAGTAATGAATTAATTAATGATAAAAATATAAAATACTCACTATAAACCTCATTTAATACGCAGTTAATGCATTTTAATGAGGATTCATTTATTTTTGAAAATGTCAGCTCCTTTTGTAATATATTTGTTGCCAGAGGCTCACAATCATCATCCTATGTAAAAAAAAAAATTATATATATATATATATATGTAAATGAATATTTGTATGCATATAAGGTATTCCAATGTAACTTAAAAACTATAACATTCAGCATTCTGATTTTTTTCCCTCTTAAATTATTAATCTTTAATCTTGTGTCTAGACAAAAAAATAACAAACATATTCTAATTAATTTTTAATGTAATTAAACAAAACCATTTTCTGCCATCAGAACCATCTAGCAGCTTGAATTAGAAATTTTCTTAACATAAAGTAAAATCTTAAAAATATTTCAATAATAGTTAATTGTTTCAATTGGTGAAGTTTATACTATTGTAATATATATATATATTGTTATATGCATATATATTTATATTTTATTTTCTAAATTTATATTTATAAATTAAATAATTAATCACAATTTTTTCATTACAATTTGTCAGACCATAATTCTTAATCATTATTAGTATTTTGCATCTGTGATTGAGATTTCCTATTGATTTCTTTGCCTTTTTCTTCCTTTATTATTTTTTTTCCACATAAAATTTACCAAAACTAATATTGAAATCTCGAAATAATTCTCATGAATTATTTTTATCAGAGTGTTTGTTAAATATAGAACTTAATAGAAAAAAATAAATTGAGCTGTAAATTTAAGATGATAATTATATTCATGAATACTTTAAATGAATGAAAATAATAAATGTTTTGTTTCTCTAGCAAAGCAGTTAATCAATGGACTATTGATCAGCTAATTTGAAAAGAATAAATAGTTGAAAAATCAGCACTGTGGTATTTGTAAAATAGGAAAATCTTTCTTCTAGGAAATTAGCACCCTATTTTTCAATAAATAACAAGATTGTACTTATATGGGGTAGGTGAAGTAAACCTTTCTTTTCCACTTTAAATAACAAGAATTTTTGAATCAGTAAATTTGATAATTTCAGTTGACTGTTTTAGTTGAATCTATGATTGTTTCCTACTTTTATGCCCTAACAATGCCTCAAGGTAGTCTTCACAGTACAGTAGCTTGAGGTCTAACTATAGAAAATGAAGACATAGAGCTGCTATTTGTTTATGTGATTTCGATTTTCATTAAAATTTTTATTTATAAATAATCATCTATGTATATAAAAATGGATGTTTGTATGCATGGTATTCCAAAGTAATTAATGTAAGTAAAAAAATTCCAAAATTAAAAATTCTGAAGATTATCAAATGAAAATAGTTTAGATATATTTTTAAAATAGCTTGAATGTTGATAAAGCAAATTTAAAAAAAAAAAATCAAAAGATCACATATAATCTGCAGTAACGCATGTAAAGGAGGCAATTCGGGCCTGTTCTTTGACGCACCATGTATGAATCAAGTACTGGTTTTATTTTCATGGTATAAAAATAACAAAAGTTTTTCTATTTTTAAGCCAGAAATTTTATATACAGAAACCAAGCAAGAAAATATCTAAGAACTATAGTGAAAACAAGACAATTATTTTCCTGATGATCTTCATATTTGCTAGATAGATAAAAATCTACACCAATTCCATTATAAATTATTAAATTGGCCTTTTGTTAAGTGTTTTTAATCTTTGTCCATAAAATTTATTTGAGGCCTTATTATTGAGGATTTATTTTTTTATGTATTAGCACACACAGATGTTTCATACACATTATCTAATTTTGTAAACATAACATGGATCTTTTTTTTTTTTTTTTTTTTTTTTTTTTTTGCAAAAAGTCATATTTACATGGAGATTTTTATGAAATTATCGTAAAAAAGAAAATATAAAAACAGAATGTATGTAGTTTATATAGTATGTACCATAAAAATTACAGTAATTGTTTAATCTTTTATCTTTATAACTTGAAGTTAAGATGCTTAATACATTAATTGAATGCATTATTAAATACAGTTTTTAACATTAATATTTTTAATACAATATTAAATTTTCTATACCTCTCATTAATTACTAATTAATTATGTATATAAATGTATTTATTTTTATTGTGTTTTTCTTATTTTTATGTTAAATTATTTTCTTACCTTTTATATTTTAAGTACAGGTGGTTACCAAAATAATGGAAGCACCTGTGAATAAAAGTGACATTTAAGAATGCGTTTCATAAGTGTTAAAATGTAATCTTAGCCACCAGTTTTTTAAAATATAAAAAAGTATATATCATGGTAGTTTGTGGTAGCTTTAATGAAGTTGTATATGTCTCTCAAAAACTTAAAATATCAGATTTCACAGACTTTCAAAGTGGCCAAATTATAAGAGCTTCACTAGATGTGTGTTCACTGTGACAGAAACACCCCAGCTTTTAGGTGTTTCTAGAGGTAGTGTGTCTAAAATCATGACAGGTTCGACAAAGCAAAAAAGTGGACAGAAGGAAAAGCTGAGTGAAAGAGATCAACAAGTATTGAAGGTGATTGTTTTGTCCAAAAGTAAACAACTGCAGCCAAAGTGACAGTAAAGCTTAATCAGCCTCTGGAAACTCTAGTGTCAATAATTACAGTTAGAAGGCACCTTCATAAACAGGTAATTTATGGCAGGACAACCATTCACAAGCCATTTGTCACATCCGTTAATGCCCCATGTTGTCTACAGTGGTGCCATAACCACAAAATCTGGTCAATGGATAAGTGGAACAGTTACAGTGAGATGAATCATATTTAACACTTTTCACATAACAAGACGAGTGAATGTTTGAAGGGCAATTGCACAAGCATATGATCGTGATTGTCTCCTTCCAACTGTCAAGCATGGAGGTAGATCTGTGATGGTATGAGCAGCCATGTCATTGTTTTCAGCTGATCCAATCATAACCCTGAATGGAAGGATCCCTGGGGAGAAATATAGAGAAGTTTCAGCTGACCAGGTTCATCCTATGATCCAAACTTTATTTCCTGCAGAAAGCGGAATTTTCCAGAATGATAATGCTCTAATTCATGCAGCAGGAACAGGCAAATCATGGTTTGAGGAACACAGGGATGAAGCAAAATGGCCCACACAGTCCCCCGACCTTAATATCATCGAATCATTATGATCTATTTTTAGAACGATCAATCAGGAATCTGTATAATTCTATTCCAAGACGAATCCAAGCCATATTATATGAAAAAGGCAGTCCTAAGCCATATTAGTACAGAATTCCTTATGACTCTAAGGTGTTTTTATTATTTTGATAACCACTTGCACCTTTTTTTCAAGCATGCTTCTATTTTTATTTTGTATATTTAATATTTCCCCATAAATAAAATCTATTTTCTTACCAAAATATACAAAAACATGACGACATTTTAGATTTACAGGGAATTAAATGAAAAGTTTTATTTAAGAGTTTGTAGAAAAAAAAAAATATTTTAAACAAACTATACACAGCAGGTTCTTACATTCTGTATTATGTATTTTTTTTTTTATTGTATATAAATATATTTTTTAAATTAAAAAAATATAAGAATTATAAAAATTGTATTCTTAAATATTAAGTCTTGATAACATTTATTTGTTTGTCATACAATAAACAGATCTTCATTTAGAAATAAAAGTAAAAAATAATTTAACAAAAAATTATAAAATTACTTGAGCATCTGAATCCAAACAACACCCAATATACTGTAAAGAAATAATTATTATAATAACAATCATTAATTTAATACAATTACTAACATTATTACTGTTAATTGCATTTAATGTTCACATTATAATTATTATTAATATATCATTTATAACAATACAAAAAGTTAATATACAAAATGTAAAAATAAATGCACCCAGTTGTAATTGATGTAAAAAAGTTGAGTTCAATTTAATATAAAAAACCCACACTATTAACATTTTTTTTTTTAATGGTAATGTTTAGAAATAGTAAACCTTGCATTTGAAGCTATGATTTGGTTGCATGGTTAAATTTTTAAACAACTGACATGGAAAATGATTAAAAATTTTCAAAGTTCATCAAAAGTTGAGCTGACAAGGGTTGACAGTGAAAAATGAGTTCATATGATTGACTTGACCTTTCATTCAAATGCACTGATCTTATGTATGATCAAGCGAATGAACCCAGTAATTTCAGAAAAGGTCATTACTGAAGTTGCTTGCTGCATATGTATATGCAAAACAAATCAAATTGAAATGTATATTGTTGCTTAACCCCTTGATTTAGAATCCTGAACCAAGTCTAGTAGATCATGCTGCATCAATAGATCGTAAATGGTCTTCCCTCATTCACCAGTTGCTTCACAGAGGCACCAATACAATCGATGAGATGAGAGGAAGACGCGATGGTCGAACAATGACAAAGGGTACAATGTAGGAAGCATTGAAAGTCAAACTCTCAGTGTGGCCAGTCCTTAATCTAGCTAAAGCCGTTTGAGCAGATCTAGGCCTGGAGCACTGCAAGGACATACCAGGATATTTAGCGTATTGAAATGCATGACCTATTGAAGCAGTGATTCTTAAATTGTTGAGAACATTCTGCCATATTAAATCAATTTGAATATAAGAATTTGAAAGTTTATGGACAAGCAGGATTTTAGCAAATTTCAAAACTAAGAATGGCTATCATCACTTTATTACAACTATACCAGAGGCAATGCAATTTTTTTTTTTTTTCTTTTTGCACAACACTGTACATGTGTATCTGAAAGTAATTATTTATACAAGAATTTATTTAAGTAACTTTTGCTACTTTAATAAAACCTACATTTCAAACATATATCAGAAAAAAATTCTAGATTAAGTGAAACGTACAAAAGAATTGATTCCTATTGAAAAAAAAAAAAAAAATGAGAAAATGTTTTTTTGCTTAGTAAAGTCAAAATGTCAATTATAAGTAATTAATGGATTTAGCCAGCAATATTTTCTTTTGTTGAAATTATCAATCCTTTCCAAGCATGTTAATTTAAAAACTTGCAATTTTCAGAACTTATACAGCAGTATATCGATTTTAATATAAACTCTAAATGGCAATATTTAAAAATTGCTAATAAAAATCTCTTTCTTGAGATATTTTGCCTTTATCATAGCAGAATCTGTTTGGAGAATATATTTATGAAGAGTGGACCAATTAGTGATGTGTAATACTAGAACAATCAACACTATTAACTAATCAGATTACTACTAGTAGTACTAATATTATATTCTAAAATAAATAAACTAAAAGAAACATTCAGCATTTATCTCTAATTTTTATAGTAATGATCAAAAAGTTTCGCTTTCCCTTGGATTGCAAAATCACGGTGGTTAATGATCTTAACAAAAATAAATGAATCACTTCCACTACTATGTGCAATTTGGGTATCTGAGCTGGACATGGAGTATAAAGGCAAAATAAGGTCTTTTCCAGATTTTAACCAGAATGGATATTCCTTTGCATAAAATTCGAACTTACCTCATTAAATTGTTTACAGATCATTATTCCAATTACTTAAAATAATTTTAAGAACACAACTATAAAACAGAAATAAGTGAAATATGAATAAATAAACAAGATGTGAACTTAATATCTTTAGATCTTAATATTTATATAATTATGTGGATTTAGCAAATTTTGCAAAAAACACACAAGGTCCCATACAGTCATATATTGTGCTCTAAATCATACAAGTTGGCAACTACGAGATGAGAAATTTGAAATCTTATGGATATATAATGAAACAATATTAATGCCCCAATCCTTATATACTTAATCATTTCCTACACAGTATAAATAGTAATAGATAATTAACAAATATAAGAGCAAAATAAATAAATAAAAATACATACAGCATTAGGAGCACAATCATTTAATGAAAACTTCCCATGTATATTAGCAAAATCTTCACCTATAAACCATAAGTTGTTTTAAATTAAATAAAAATAATTAAATAACTGAATGAAACTTAGTATATAAAATTTTCATTGAATTGCAACAAATAAGCAATTTTTTTAACACTATACAAACTCTACAAAAAATAAAAGTTTTTTAAAAAGTTGCATGTAAATAATTTAACATTTTAGAAAAATAAATTTATAATTCCTGTATTAAATTCATTAAAAATAAGGATTAATTGTTCACTGAGTGTTTAAATGGAAAAATATTTTAAGCTTGAAAATATTTTTTATTTAACAAAATTTTTAAGTATTGCAAAATTAAAGAATAAAATATTTTTAAAAAGTTTAATGTGAATATATTATCAAATGGTATGAATATATTTGTATTCTGCATAAATGTGTAAGTAAAGAATTCATATCGGTTAAAAATAACCAAAATTCTTAACATATGGCATGATAATCTAAATGTTATAATTTAAAGAGCAATATAGTATTTATAAATAAAGCAAACATAAAACATGAAATTATTTTATCATAACAGATAATTAGGACCCAATAAAAAAATTCTCCATGACAGAAAAAAAAAATGTAGCATGACAGAATAACAATGCAGAATGGATAATCAGTAAATGTCATGTATTTGTATAGAAAAAGAAATCGTTAAAATTCGATGAAATTTAATTTATTTAGGAGTATAGCTACATTAAGCACACCAATTAATAAAATGTTAGCTTAACTTGATACACTATGCAGGATATTATACAACTTGACACTAACTTATAGAAATGTTGAATGTCAATCTACAAGAGTTCTTGCCAAGTTCTCTTCAATTGCTGAATTAGATTGACAAGATCCTGGAATGATTGAAGTCATTTATTCATCAATTGCCAAATGTGCTCCATAGAAGAATAATGTTTGACATGTTTGAAGACAACAAATAGAAATTATTGCCATATGCATATAGCATCATACTGTTGAAATATAAACCAGATATGCCATGAAAAAAAAAAAGAATACAATAGAGTATAAAATATCATTGATATACCATCATTCTATAAGGATGTAACAAATAAAGCTACAAGAATGCAGTAATCAAATGAAATGGCTTCAAGTTGTCCGGTTGTTTGATAGGTTCAGTCAGATTAGTATCGAATCTATCTCCCGAATATCTCCACTGATTACAGGAGCTTGATTCGAAACACGAATGACAAGAATTTCAGCAAGTGAGAATCCAGATTAAACAAAATGGACACCATTACAAACATGTTTGAAAATATGCACATGTGAAAAGTTGTCTAGGGAATAAGGGCCATAAGCTCAGGCATCATTCTCCTTAGAGTCACCAATGTTCTGACTAGATTTCAGATTGCTGATAATGTCAAATCTGATAATCATCAAGTTATTTTTAGACAAGTTATCTTCTGCCATGGTTAAAACCTTCTGGCCAACATCCTGATATGTGGCATAGCTCCAACCCAAATATACAACAATCTTTTAATTTGACATGTTGCTTTATTTAGCCTAATCACAGCTATTCTCTCAAATAGTGCAACATATATTCATATTCTGCACAAATTTGAATTGATTTGTAAATAATTCGTATCGCCCAAGTACATAAAAAGAATGAGATTTAAATGAAATTTATGCTCTAAAATGAGAATTTTTACCTCTTTTTACAGGTTATCTAAATGTCAGTTATTATGTTCTAATAATGTTAGTTCTTCTTCAGTTTGCATGGGTTTTGAAGGATATTTGCCTACAAAATGTCTTTAAAATTACATTCCTTTTTTTCTTGTTTATATATAATATATATTGTAAATATTTCTTAATTCCCTTAAATTTATTTCATTAGCACTGATGATTATTATAACAATTTTCTAAAATTTAATACCCTTACCCATGCACAGAAAACTAAGGAAAAGAACAATTTAATATTAAATAAAAAGATTTGAAATATACTGTTAAAAATAATTTTGTCAGAATATTTGATAAAACAAACTAATGTCTTTTCAAAATAAATTACTTTCCTACATATACAACTACTTCTATAAGCAAATTTTGAATAATTAAAACTTACCATTTTTATAAGAATAAGGAGAAACAGATCTTGTATCAGAAAAAAGAAAATGCTCATATGTCGATTTAAAACATGAGATTATATATTCAGCTTTGTCACTAGTAACGACAGATTCAGCAACATTTTTTCCACTAAATGGATCTTTAAAAAAAATGTAGTTCATAAAATAAAATTGTCTTTTAAGAAAATATTAATATAACAAACCATTTGTACAAATCTACACACACACAAATTTAATAAATAAATAAATAAACTTTGCACTCAAAATCTTTTTGCAGAGGTATGGGTTTTTCCTCTTATCAGAATAAATGTTAGTTTAACTTTTCCTAGATGGGTAGAACTGTTATTATCACGAAATTTTGCAAAATTTTCTCCCGTTAATTCTTCACCATATTAAATATTGTACTATACAGCAAATGATACACACCATAAAATAAATATGAAATTGAGAATTTTATAAGAATAATTAAAAACAAAATTAGAAAAAAATTGTCAAAATTTTTTTTTAAATCAATAACAAACCTTTTATTGCAATCCACATTACATTCCATGATTCTGAACATTTTGGAGCATTCTTATTTTCAGTGACATTAACAATGTCTTCATGCCAATTAAATTTATGACTATAATAGTACAAAAAATCCATCCATAATTCACCAACTGAACTATCATTTTTTAATGAAAGTTCAACCAGTCCCTAAAAGAAATAAGCATTTAGAGAAAATTCTTTTAAAATGAAATGATTGTTCAATGTGTTGACTAAGATAGATAAACATAAGCTTTTTACAGAAATACTTTTTTTCACTTTTAAATGTTTTCATATGATGATCTGCTATCATTAATTCACTATCTTATTGTAATAGTATCTATTATTTTGTTTCTTTCGTGTAAATGTTATAGCAATATGTCAATTTTTACAATATAAAAAATATTTACAGTTGTGAAGAATTCTGGTGTGACACAGAAAAATCAATATGATTTTAAAATTAAATGTGAAAAATACTACAAAAAAGTAGAAAAAAAAATTATTTGATATGGAACAAATGGATTTTTTTGTAGACTTGTTTCTTTTCGTGTAAATGTTAATTGCCATAAAAAATTATTATTTTTAAATTTGGCATGTCTTCATGCGAAATTTAAAAATAATAATTTTTGATGGCTATTAACATTTCATTAAACATTCATTCTTCTATAGAACTAACATAATTAATGCAAAGATAGAGCTCAATTTACATTTTAAATGGTATTTATAAAATTAGATAAACAAACGTAAAAGGTTTAACTTCACAAAGTTTAAAAGAAAGCATATAGTGTAAGTTTCTGTAAATAATTGATAAAAGCATTGAATCGCTTTAAATAATGCATGAAATAAATTAATAATATATCAGATGCAAATTACTTATTATAGAATGCAAATTACTTGTTATAAATAAAGTTACTTTATACATAAAATAACTTACCTATTTAATCATATTAACAAAAATATAAAATAGCAACAGTTTTTAAAAAAGATAAATAAATCTATAACAACTCTGATTAAACCTTACTAAAAAATAAATTAAATTAAAAAAAATAAATAGATAAATAAAATAAAAAAAGTTAAGAAACTTGCATAAAAAGTTAAAAAATAAATAAATTTCCTTAACATAACTTAACATTATAACATTTTAGAATTATTATATAAACTGAAGGATACAAAAAAGTTAACAATTTAGAAACAAAAAATTAAAACAATAAATCATGATTTTTGTTTAAAAAGTAAGAAAATAAATACACAAGGAAAAAGTAATATGAGATATGTGTACACTATTAATAAAGAAAGAGGTTTACCCAGTTTTTGGAAGAAATATTAATTAATGGTAAAAGAGGTTTTTCTAATTTTTGGAGAAAATGTATCAGCAGTAAGATAAAACCAATAGGATGCAGCATGCCATTTTCAGGTTCGTGGATAACTGCCTGAAAATGCACATTAGATAAGTAATATTGTTACAAAAATTTAGTGTAAATAATCATTAATTTCAACTATCTAGTTGCTTTTACATTTTTCATAGTTTCAAATGCTAGTGAATTTGATTATGAAATATACCTTCAGCTCACAAATGTTAAGAGATACTTCAAACAAATTTCAATTATTAATTATCACTCTTTCTTTTATGGTTTTGTTCTGCATTTCTTCATGAATACACCATTAACTCACCTCATTGTTCAATGTCAGTCACAATAAATACACAATAATAATAATAATAATTCTGAACACCCTATAATATTATTTTATTGATTTACATAAAAAGCTTATTAAAAATTTCAAAATGCTGTAAAAAAAAAGAAACACTACTCAAATTTGAACTGAAGAAGGATGAAATAGTATGGCATCAAAAAAAGTTCCAAAGTGTATTAATGTATTAATAGATAACACTGTAAGCAGCATAAAGAAAGTGAATTTGGCTGCCAGTGATATTTTGAATCGAAATGACAAATTTGGCATGAGTTGACCATTAAAAAAACTGTAGTGTTCAGTGGGCTGGATTGTTTTGGTTTTTTGACGTAAAAATGACTTCCAAATCATTCAACAGCTTAAAATAAAGCACATGAGTTGACCATTAAACAAACTGTTGTGTTCAGCGTGCTGGATTGTTTCAGTTTTTGACGTAAAAAATGACTTCCAAATCATTCAACAGCTTAAAATAAAGCACAGTTACAGACTTTTTTATAATAAGGACTACAAAGATTCACTACGACTTTGGACACTAAAGGAATAAGAAAGTTGTTAAAATATTATTTATTTGCATTCTTATAAAAAATGATAGCAACAAGTGAATTAATAATTTAATTTGATACTTGACATAATATCGATTTTTGCAATATATGTCATACTGTTAACTAACATTATTTCAATTAACATATATATACATTGGTTTATACATACCATATAATAATGATATTAATATTTATTTGATACCAGCAATAGCCAAGAATAAAATTAGTTCGATATTTTCTTCAGTTCAGCATTTTTTATTTTTTCGATTAGTTAATAATTTTGACAGAAACATTTACTTGCAGGGTTATGTTGATTTTAAGAAGTTGAAACATTTTGACTCACTATCCAGCAAATTATTTTTTTGAAGCTCACAAAGATTGAAATTAAATACATTGTCGCTGTTAAAATTTATTTTAAAGTTTATTATTGTTGATTCCAGCTGAACACATTTGGGTGTATTTACAACAAAATTTCTTACTTTGCACTTTTTTGAACTCATAAAAACATTAGATATTAAAGATTAACCTTTTAAATATATGAACTATCATTTGATTTATTACAAGTGGGATAAAAAAAAACACATAACAGAACAAGCAACCAGTTAAGTAATGTAAAGCAATAACAATTTTTCTACTAATACTTCTAATATATGTATAATTATAGAACCTATCATTGGATTGTTGATGATCTTCCGATCAGAATTTGGGAAATTCTAAAAACCTTTAATCCATTGATTTAAAAGAGACTTAAAGGGATAACATAGGACTTTAATTATATGTAATTTCATAATACAAAAAATTGTTAAACTCATTGAAAAAGATGGCAAGCATTTGCATTTGCCACAGAGATATACTCCATGTTGTTTCACCTTCCCTTATTTTTTTGTGTTAATGCTAAGGACAAGGCAACAACAGGTTTGCATACAATAATAAAAAATGGCAATGCTTATTACTATGCCCAAACAATTGATGCATAACAAGTAGCAATAATATACAGTACAATAAATTTTTCTTCTCAAGTTAGTGAACATAAATTAGCAAATAATATATATACTAAACGTATACAAATGCAAACTAATACATATATATAATAATATATATACGTATTAGTTTCAAAACTAATTATTTCTTAAATCTGCCAATATTAAAAAGAATATTCTTATTACACAAAACAAAATTGAGCTAATTCTGAACACCCTATAATATTATTTTATTGATTTACATAAAAAAAGCTTATTAAAAATTTCAAAATGCTGTAAAAAAAGAACCATTGATCAAATGTGAACTGAAGAAGGATGAAATGGTATGGCATCAAAAAGTTCCAAAGTGTATTAATAGATAATGCTGTAAGCAGCATAAAGAAAGTGAATTTCGCTGCCAGTGATATTTTGAATCGAAATGACAAATTTGGCATGAGTTGACCATTAAACAAACTGTAGTGTTCAGTGTGCTGGATTGTTTCGGTTTTTGGACGTAAAAAATGACTTCCAAATCCTTCAACAGCTATGACACTGTTAATGGAAAGCCCATCCACCACGAAAGGTCATACCCAATTAGATGGGAAACATCGGTGGAACTTTTCTTGGACGTTATACCGTTTCCCCTTTCTTCAAGTATCTTCAGTTCAAATTTGAACTCATTGAGACGAGTAATTTTTTTTTTTTACAGCATTTTGAAAGTGGGACTTTTATAATCACAAGGTACTAAAGAAATAATTAGGAGTCCACTGCACATGCCATCTTAACAGATAAAGCAGAAAATTATGAAAAATTTACAGATGCAAAAATTTAAAAAATTTTTGAAAAAACTATTTGCTAGCAGTATGAAGTGAGAAGAGACAGCATTTGATATCACAAATTAATATTTGGTCACACATGCAAAACGTAGCAAAGGTGGGGGAGATAGTTTCCATAGTAACGTCTCCGGAGATGGTACTAGAGGACAAACATTAGCATATAGAAGCAGTCGAAACAAACTAATCAACTCTATGTTGTTGGACTTTGGAAAATGAGTCGAATTCCTGTATTAGGATCGTTTATGGTATTTTTTACCCAGATTGGGCAATCATATAGTAGAATGGGTATCAGAGTAGATTTATAGAACAGAACTTTGTGCTCGATATTGTCGGCTTTTCCTGGGCTTTGGTGATTTGCTCACAGTTGTAGTTTTAGTAATAGTAGATCTCAGATGCAATGAGAAAAAAGATTTGTTATCTGAAGTCAATCCTAAGTACCTGTATTCTTTTACCCAGGAATAGGCTAGCCGAAGATGGTAACGTTTTCCCTCTTCATTTAATTTCTCACTGAACAATAAACATGCGTATTTAGAAGGAATAATTTTGATTCTAGAATTTTTCAACCCGTTTTCTAGCATTTGCAGTATGCTGACGATGGTGCGCGTTTGTATATGGTAGCGATTACAGCGTCATCAGCGTATGTGCTAATTTTCAGCCTTAAGAATATCATTAAAATAATGGAGAAAAGTTACTGGACTGAGGAGAAAACCTTGTGTAACACCATTGTCAAATGGTGAGAGAAGAAATGTAATTTTTAGTGTTTACTCTAAAGCTTCACTAAGAGAGATACAAACTTAGCAGCTTAAAGTTTTTTTTTTTTTTTTTCTGTGTTATGTGGCTGTGATGAACAGTGAGTGTTTTTTTATTTTTATTTTATTGAATTTGTCACGAAAATTATCTAAAGCCAAAAAACATTTTCCTCGTTTAAAAACATGTTCCTTTAATATTAAGGAAGATGAAATTAATGAATATCAAAGCAAAAAAAAAAAGCAACTGACAGCTATTTCAAATTTTGGTACAATACATTCCTGCGAATGTTTATATGCAACTATAAAATTTGTCTAGTCAAAATATTCCTCACTATTAATTAATTAGCTTTTTAAAGAATTTCTGCAAACAGCCTTGACAAATTATACATGACTTAAAAAAATTATCAAAGGAAAATAAACTAAATTTATAATTATTAAATATTTTATTTTTTTCCATTTTATTTATTCCATAAATTTTTTTAAAAAATTTCAATTCCTAATAATTTTTTAAAAATATGACACAGCTCCCAAAAGAAATATGAAAACCTGTATGAGGTTCCAATTAAACTAATCTCTGTTCACCCCTGGCATATATATGTTTTGCCCACGGTTACCTTAAAAGGTGAATTATTAGTGCCTTCCCCTGAAAAATAATGTAAAACATATTTCAAGATTAAAAAACAATTTTTCCCTAAACATACAATAGAGCTAGATACCTTAGTTTTTAAAAGAAAGTAAAGTAAGTTTGTCTCTTAAAGCAATAAATTTGTCACTATTTCTGCAATTCAGTTATAATTAATTTGCATTACTTTTCACTATTAACTTTAAATGCCTTTGATTATTAATCAAAAGTTAAAGTTTTAATAAAACTGTGCATTTAGAAACAGAGTTTTAATTTATTTCATGAAAAATTTCATACAAAAAAATTGACCGAGTTGATACAATATATGCATCAAATTAAACAATCTGCTATTTGTGTTATGCTATGTTACGTGAAATAGGGCCTGAATGGCCGAGTGGCTAGCGCTCTAGTGCTCGGTATCACAGGTTTCGGGTTCGAGTTCGGCGGTGCCATGGATGTTTGTAGTGGTTCGGAATCCACTTTAAACCGTAGTTCCGGTCCTAATAGGATCGTAGAGAGTTGAGTGGGCATTATTACTCCGCGACCATGGCTTATCTTCAAGTTACACACGCCCCCTGGGTAATGCAAAGTGAGTAACGTCTGTGCAGCGCTGCCTTAAGGCATCCAAGACCAAGCTGTCTAAGTATTTGCCAGCTGCATTAGAAAAAAAAAAATGTTATGTGCAATAAATTTGGGCTCATATTGTTGTGCACGATTTTGCTGCACATCATGCTTTGTTCTATCATTTATCATTTAGAAACAATAACAAGGGAAAATTCCTCTTTTTAGGTAAAAATGGCTTAAATTTGTATCATGCAAGGGAAAAAAAAAAAGCTCTAGTTAAGTGATAATGAAATAAATAATGAAACTAAAAAATTTTTCACAAGCTTCAATTTATCATGTGTGAACATACTTTGTTGGATGAATACACATGGGAGTATACCAATATTCAACAACCCAAGAAATTTATGAAGCAAATTAGCCGAATACTACAAGAACAGGAGTTCTGCACTTGACGGTTCCACTCGATTATATGACGCTTTTTTTCCCCTTGTGGTTTTTGCCAACAAATAGCCATTGCGGTTTTCACAATTCCCTTTAGAGCAGAAAAGAGACTTAGCAAAATAAGAGGCCTAAAATGCAGAATCCTCACAATAACTATCAAATTTAATAGTGATAGGAATATAATAAATCTTAACTCTATAATTTTATGAAGAAGCAATTGTTCAAATACAAGGATCACTGAATTCAGACAGACAAGTATGTTAAGTGATGGTTAAATTAACTTTTATAAATATAGACTAATCCAACAATATTTTGAAGACATTGAAACAATAATCTGTTTAGATTTTGATAGCCAGACAATTCAAAATAAATAGAGCATGTGACTTGATGTTGGCCAATTGTTATATTTAGCAATATATATTTCATGCCAATTTTAAATAAAAGTTTTTGAAATGAAAGTTTCTCATGTCGTGCAAGGAGATGAACCTGTTTTAAATAATAACTTATACTCTTACTTATTTTTTATTTTATGGCTTCAACCAGGAAAATTTAATTTTCACACGTAATAGGAATCTTTTTTGAAAAAAATCCATAATTCTTTCTCATCAAAGCTTTAACTCAAAGGTCTCCAAACTATGGCCCGCTAGTTTATTTCGATTTCATTGTAAAATTCACAAAAGTAAATCATACAGATTAATAATAAGATGATTTTATGTAATGATCAATTAAGAAACACAATAAATTATATATAATAAAATTGAATATTTTAAATGTAATTAATAGTATGAAATTTGTCCAAAACATACAAGTGATATGCACAGATAATTCACATAATGAAATTAAACATTATAATTATGATTAATGAGATTTCTGTAGCTGTAACTTTCCACTGATAATTGTTGCATTTTGGGTGAAGTTTACTAATTTAAATTATCAACAACGACTTATGTTCATCAGTTAACTTGGATCTGTAAATATTTTTTTTTTTTTTTTTTTTTTTGTATGTTGGCATGTCTTGCACACTTGACCGTAGTACCAACTAAAATTGCAAATGGTATGCAGTCCACCCCACACATCACAGATAACTCGCATGCAGACAAATGAAAATTTGCATCTAATTCAAACTATAATATGTTAGTATGATGAGCTAGCTAGGTCTTAGTCCTTAGTGGAAGAATCAAAGTGACCCTTAGACTAAAAAGTATGGAGACCTCTGCTCTAATTGATCAAATAGTAGTCAAGATATTGCACATTACTAGATAATTACTGAATTTCAGATATCCCTCAACTCTTATATAGTAAGCAGATTAATATTAATTAGCTTTTAAGTATTGAAATATCATAAAAACTTTTTAGATATTATTTCATTTCAAACTGATTTATTTTAACCATTAAAAAACATGGAGGAGCAAAATATATATATCAATTTTGCTCATGACAAATATTTTATCTATTAATTCATTTAAAATAATAGATAAAATATTTGTCATGAGTAATATTAACTTATTCCTTAAAAATTTAAGAAGTAATGAAAAAAAATCACCTCAGTCCACAATCTTGTAAAACGAACAAGAGTTTTGACTCTTGAATCATAATTATTAATACATCTTAACAAATTACTCATCCTTTCATATTGAGTAACAGTATTTCCTAAGAAAATTAGTTCACAGGTGATTCCCTGATCTTTAACAATGAATAAAACTTTTGATTTCCTAGGGTTAGGATTTTCTTCAAATGGAGGGACTTCATATTTTTCAGTTCTAGAAAATAAAATACTACAATAAAACAATTAAATTCACAAAATTATAAAAGCAACTTTTTAAAGTTTTAATATGAACTTACCATACTATGCCTATTCAATAATACCATATAGTCGTTTGCAATGTACAATTCTATGATTACACACAATATATTTTTTTTTCATATTTTAAAAATGTAACAAATATAAGCTTATAAAAAAAAAATCAAGTGAGAAATACTAAGAATTTTAACAACAACATTACTATTCATCAAAGCTGGCATTTTATGAACATATAGAATCGAGCAATTAAAAAAAAACCAGTTATTCCCACTTACCAAATAAAAAATATATATAAAAGAATGCATCAATAAATTAAATGACAGAAATTCCTCACCTTTTCTAAGCAGCTTTTGCAAACAAAGCAAATCCCCATTTCTTATAGTTTGAGTATATAATTCTAATGCAAGATTTATATTAGAAGTTGTAATTGCATCGCCACTCTGGTAAGATCCGTACAAATGAGCTTTAGCATCTAAATATGAGGTATAAAAGATTCCATAAATTTTTTTATTTATATTAAATTTCAAAAAATATATATAATTTTTTATGATTAAACAATTTAACCACAACTTTATTTCTTGATAAACTAGTTGCATGAAATCCCACTGAATTAAATATTTTTTATTCAAAAATCAACATAACAATAGATGTGTAGATATTTTTGTTTTTCTTCACATATGATACACAGCTAGTTTTCTATAAGACTTCTAGAAAGTTAACATTACAAAGCATAAAAGCAATAATAATGGGGGAATAGGAAATAATTATCTAGTTTTTCAATGAAATTACCAAATGTCAGTTGTTAAACACTGATAGCAAGGGCTTATCCTCTTTTTAAGAAAAGACCTATTACTTTATTGATAAATATTTTAGTATATACTACTGTGTCCAAAAGTAAGTCCAATTTTCAATCTAAATTTTAAGGGCATATGGTATTTTTTTTTTTTTTTAGTTTGTTGGTGCTGTCCTTAACATCTGTGCGAAATTTTACGTCACAATATTCATTAGTGTTTGAGTCACACTTGATTTTGTGAGATGCTAAAAACTGATTCCGGCGATTTTTGAAATGTCTCTTTAATCAACTCAAAATGGTGTCTCCGGAATGGTCTTTAGAGTTTAGGTAATAGCCGGAAGTAGCACGATGCTAAATTAAGTGAATACAGTGGTTGCGGAACCATCTGGGTATCATTTTTGGTGAAAATGTCATGAAGAATCAATGCAGTGTGAGCTGGAGCATTCAGTGTTTTCCGATATAGGAATGCTCACCGAATGCCTTCTGCATCATTCTATATGTTTCTGCAAGCAAAATTTAACGCAAGTTCTTGTTCAATTAATTCAGACATTTCAAAAATTGCCGGAATCAGTTTTAGCATCTCACAAAACCAAGCATAACTCAAACACTGATGAATATTTTGACATAAAATTTCACACAGATGTCAAGGACAGTGTAAACAACCTAAAAAAAAAAAAAAATTGGAATACCATATGTCGGGAAATTTAAATTGAAAATTGGTCTTACTTTTGGACACAGTAGTATATCAATATTACCAAGATTCTCACCTGATGATATTTTAACAAACAATTTTGGTTCCATTTTACAAAATCATAATAAGTATTTTAAACAAAGATTTGTTCACTAAATCAACTAAATTTGTGAAAATGGATAATAATTTTATATCAAAAGATATTTAAATTTAGTGCTTACCAGGAAATATATTACTTTTAAAAAACTTAAAAGAAACAAGTACATGTAAAATATTACTCCCTTTAACACTGCCTTTAAAAAAAATGTAGAGCAGAAACTTTTTATAAATAAATAACTAATATTTAGTATATCTAGGTTATTAATGTAAGAGTAGTTTTGATCATTTATGCACATTTTCAATCCTATTAAAAATTATTTTTAATAAAATAAGCTTTTTAATGTCTTCATGTACCTTTTAAATATCTAACAAAATGAAATTAGAAAATTTTATTACAATAGTTCCTTAAAAATTCAATTTCAAAATAGTCAAAAATAAAAATAAAAAATGTCACCAGTTGAAAACTGAAATCCAATTAGAAATCTTTCTTTACTTGATACAAAAACTTAACTGAAAATCAGAAATTTAAATAAAGTAAAATTGTATGTTTGTTTAAAATTCTAGTGTTATAAATTAAGTAAAATAACAAGTGTTTTAGTAAAATGGAAAGAGAAACACATAAAAATAAGAATAAAAAAACAGTTAACTTTTTGTGAAAGTTTCACTTGCAACAAATTTTGTATCTCAGTATTAAAAAACAAAATAATAAATAATTTTAGTATGCAGGCAGAGTAACAAGATAATATTCAAATTATTTAATTTTCATTGCTGGTATTAATTTTTTGAGCCACATGGACAGAAAAAAACTTTCAAATGTAATGGTGTAGTTTTTCTTCCTTCCAAAATTCTGCAAGATAGACTTAGGAAACAAAAATAAATTATCCCCAAAAGCTAGAAATAAGCTAGAAAGAATCTCAGAGAAATTAAACACAAGAATAAGACGGAGAACTTGGAAACCTGATACAAATATTTCAGTTTAAAAATAAAAATCTGCCAAGAATGTTAGGCTGTCTATAAATCAATAACAGCAGACATAAATCCAAAATTTTTGGGGTGAATCATTCCAAGTGAAAATATGCTATTCATGTTCAGAAAATTTAGTATAAAATTGCCATGGATTGTGAATGGATACCATTGTATTTATGTTTAAGTATAAATTTCAGATCTTTTAAAACAAGTTGTGCAATTTCAGTATTCATGGACTTTTCAGATTCCACCCAATGAATATATTGAGTTATTTCTTCTAACTGCTTGGGATTAGGACCACTGTCACTGTCATCTGAACTGGTTGAAGAAATTTCATTAACTTGAAGGTCCTACAAAATAAAAAAAAGAATGCATCTAATACATAGCTACATGTAGAAAGTTGAAATATTATTGATCTTTTACATTAATTAGAATGCACAAGTGAAAATTATTTAACCAATGTGTACTAATTGAAAGCCAGAACATAAAAAGAAAAAATGCACAGTGAAAATAAAATTTCCTGTCATATTTAATATTCAAATATGTAATATTAAAACCAATTGCAAAATTAAATACTAAATATAATGCCAAGGGTCATCCAAACAGAATGAAAAAATTAATTTTACAATCCTAAAGACTAATGAGTACTATTTGCTAAATGTGCAGTAACTAATATTTTAATTTCATGTTAATTACCCTTAAATTAACATTTAACACATTTTAAATAATTAAAAAAATTTTCTTCTATTGAAATTCAATCTTATACTTTATATATATAGATATTTATAAATTTCATCAAGTAGTTAACATACTCAAATTGAAATAAATTTATGAAAAAAATAAGTCACTTTTACAAATCAATTTTTCAAACTTCACAGTGTCTATTAATACATCAATAAATATATATTAATCTGAATTTCAGAGTTTTAAAACTGTGAGTGGAATACATTATGTGTGCATATTTTTTAATTACCGAAAAACAGTATTTTGATCAATGAATTTTATACAAATGTGAACATGTAAGACATGCTTGCATAAAATGTATATCATAATTCATGACTTATTCAATCCTTTTTCAAGCAGCAAATAAATGTCCTAACTAAAATACATTATGGAAAAAAACCCATAAATATACATGTACAATAAATACAATAAAAAAGTATACATACAGAGTCATTAGAATGTAAACCATTTGTTTTCAATAATTCAGTTTCAGCACTACTTGGGATTAGTGACTGTACACAAGTACCATCATTTATGTTAGCTATCTTAATGTCAAGCAAATCCTCCTTCGAATAAAGCACTGAGGGTTCAAGGTCAATACTTTCAGATGTAGCTATTTTGGAAACATTTCCATTAATTATGGTGTCAGTAAACGAAGTTTGCATTTGGTCAGTATTAGCATTTGGTTTGTTTAATAAATTTGTGCTGTCATTTTTTTCGTGACATTTTTCATCTTGTTTAGCAGTACTTATAAATGGACAACTTTTTCCTGTTTCATAATTAGAATTATTAATACTACTGGACAATTGCAATTCACTTTCTGATAATTTATCCCTATTCAATAATTTATTACTTTCAATCGATGTATTCTGATGTTTTTTTAAATCATCATATTTACTCCAAATATATATGGGGGGGTTACTGTTTATATTACATGGCAGTTCTGTTTGATAAATTTTCTTTGTTTCAGAATGTTTTGCCTTTTTCTCTTCACTTAAGATCTGATATGATTTTATAGCATTGATTCTATTGGTATAGCTATTTTTCTTTGGTCTATAAATTTCGGCAGTAGTTTTACGTATATTTCTTCTCTGCCTTGATGAATCTTTTGTAGGACTTTGTTTTGTAACATCTGCTTTTCTAATTTCAGAAATATTATTATGACCATCCACAACATCAATATTACTTGAATTTGACTCAGAAATATTGTTATCATTTTCAATACAAATTTTCATTGGATCTCTGAGTGTTGTACTTTCCTCTGAAAAGAAAAGCATTAATATTTAGGTAAAAAAATAAAAAATCAATTTCAATTGTTAAAAAAAAAATGGGAAAAAAATCATTAAGTCAAATCTTATAATCAAATATTAAATAAATGAATAAAGAATTATATAAAATATTTAATTCATTCATATAAATAAAAGACAAGAGAATTAGGTAAATTTTTTTAATTTAAACAGTAAAATTCCTAAATGTTAAAATGCTCAAAGTCCTAAATTAACTGATGTGAGTCAGTTTAATAAATTTCAGAGCTGAGCTAGTATTTAAAAATTAGGGCAAAGGAAGATTCTAATAGAATTAAAATCCACGTTTTTTATCAGTTTTGAACATTGAGATAAAATACATCATAATAAAGTGAAACTAAATTATTAACGTGTAATTATTAGAATAAAGAAAATTTAATACAAAATCAAAAGTAATAAATTTTTAAGTTAAAGGTAATAATAACAATTACATAGGAAAAACCCAATGTTATAACACAGTTTCTTATAACTATTTTACCTAAAATGATTATGCAACTCATTATACCTAATGTTAATTACTTGATAAAAAAATCAGAAGAACGATTGGCATAACACTTATATAATTAAATGAATAAAAATCAAAAATTATTGTTCAATGAATTATTTCTATTGAACTGATTAGCGACATCACTCTTAATGTCTGTGAACAAATCACACCACTTCTATTTCTATGCGAAAAGGAAATAAAAATAAATAATAGCTATTTAACTATGTTCACAGATAAAAAAAAGATTAAAAAACAATCTAGAAGAATAATTACTAAAAATTTCCAAACATTTAAAGCTGATGATCACTATTGGAAGATTTTATATATATAAGAAGTATTAACCTTTTTGGATTGATTTCACCAAGAAAGTATTTGACTGCAAAGAAGAATTTGGAAATTAATAAAAGTACCCAATTTTCTTTTTCAGAATTTTTTGTTTTCTTTTTCACTTTTTTTATGTGAAATAGTCTGTAAAACAGCAGATTACTGATATATCTAAAAAAAAAAAAAGTTTGCAAAACCATAAATTTACATAAATATGTATTAATAATTTGAGAATTTAACTTTCACTTTTGTTTGATGAAGATCATCTCTTTTCGGTAGACATTACAAATTTGGAAGGTGGGCATTCTTGCCTGTGTGAATCTTCATATCTTTGAGAAAGGAATTAGTGTGGTAATACACAAATAACTAATTATAAGAGTTTATTATCTCAAGAGTGCAAAGCTAAACATAACTAAAATGGCATTGCACTTCAAATGAGATTTTTTAAATCGATTTCACAATATACCCAATAATACAGAAAGAAGCCAAAGAATAGCAGCCATCCCCCATTTTTTTTTTTTTCTTTTATCTTTATATTCTGGAATATAAATACCAATGCAGTTTGCTAAAAAAAATACAAATATGCTCAGTTACTATTAGTCATTTTGTATAAGATGACAAACAAAAGTAAAATTTTTATTTTACAATATTTTTTTTTTCCTATATTCAAATTCTGTAATATAATTTAATTCTTACATATTGCTTTATTGACTTACAAATTGCTGTTTTTCAAAAGATTGTATAATTTTTTTAAGATTTATTTATATTTATTTAAGTTTTTAATGGTGGTGAACAAAGTATTATATACATTAATTCAATATGCTTAATAGTGAATCTATTTAACCTGGGTATTAATAATCTTATGTACAACAACACTTCAAGAAAGTTTAGATTACTGAAAATTAATCCCATGCATTATTAAAAATAATTATAACTTTTTAAATGAAACTATATGTGTAAACATTATTGAAAAATACATTCTATGAAATTCATCTTGATAGTACAATGTAATAATACACTAATAAACTAACTTATCTCGTGATAAAAAACATAATATATTACCATTTATGCTTTAAAAAAATATTGAAAATTTTGCAGTATAGAAATGGAGTTATTTTATTTAATATAGATTTGATTTTGATAAGTAAACAGAAATAATAATTAATGTGTGCAACTATTAGTAGTGGGAGAAAGTATTATTCATTTTAGACACTAATATATTAAAAAAATCCAAAAATGTAATTAAAACTAATATATGCGATAGTAATTTCATTGAAAATAATTACATCAACATTTAACACATCATAACAATAAGATTAAAATGGCAAAGACAACAATAATTCTAATGGAAGGGCAGGAAAGTTAATTATTTGAATTTTTTTATGATCTGTAATACAGTGTACAACAGTTTTGTTATAACATACATACACAAGGAGGCAGGGAACAGCAGTAAGTTCAAATGAAATAGTTAAATACGTATAAGAGTTTCATCAAAGTTTTTCAAATCGTGAAGATTTGCTACGAAAAATACAATTAATCAATATAATTTTGTATGTTGATTAATTGATACCAATCAATATAATTTTGTATTACTATTGCTATATATAAAATGCAAATAGCTAGAAAATTGGATACAGGATTTTGATACAACCAATTTTGAGTTACAACTCTTGGATGAAATATAAAATGGGTTGAAAAAAAAAATAGCACATAAACTTCAAAAGCCCTCATCGCAAACTTATTTTTAAAAAACAAAAATATATATTTTTAAGAGCTATTAGTTTTAACTCGCACTGTATGCATTTGCTCAACAATGATTTAAGAGATTTTACAAATAAATGTTTCTTACTTTAAATAACCATTATCTAAATGAAAACATATATTGGAGCGTGTTAATAAAAAAAAAAAAAAAAAAAAAAAACGATATTTGTATTAACATTTTTTCATAATTCTACTTTATTTATAATATTTTCATAATTCTGCTATTGCCATATAAAATAATAATATAATTTTTCAATAAAAAATTGTACTTATCCTTTAAAAAGTAGAAAACTACGTTTTTATTTAAATAAAATTTTATAAGTTGGTCAATACTTTATGCTTGATAGGTATTTTCCTATTTCCAGGTTTGGGGCATAGCAAGATACAATTAAAACAATTTATGAATTTAAAAACATAGAAGCTTGTTAAAATGAAATTAAAATTTTTTTTTATCATAAAATGGGTACTTGCGTATTAACGATACCTTGGCGACAGTTGCGCCAATAAATTAAATAAAGACTCCTATAATTTTAATTCTTTAAATAATAAATTAATAATGCTTCATAAAAATATTTTTTTAAATACCTATAATTTTCAAAAGTATTTAACAGAAGAAAATATATAAAATGTAATTAGCTGCAGTATACAATCAATTAGTAAAATATATTAAACATACACAAATTAAACTAAAAATATGGCAAAATATTGTTTTCAAATTTGTCACTAAATCCATTTTAAATATTATTACATATTACAGTGTAAAACTGGCATATTTTTATGAAAAAATATCAAATAAAAATAAATGTCTGCTCATCTGAAATCAATGTTAAGAATTTTAACAATAAATACTAGCAAAAACTTTACAATACAAAACAATTTTTACAAATCTTACTTTTATTATATTTAACATGTGATTTTACAATATCATTGAATTCTGGTTGATCCTTTTTTTGATTAATATCAATTTGTTGGCTACATTTCTCATCAGAAGCTGCAACTGCTGAATCCATCATTATTTTTTTTTTTTTTAAAATTTCAGTGTTTTTTCCTAGAAAAAAATATTTAAAAAATGTTTATAATACTATATGAAGAAAAGTGTACAAAATTTTGAAAAATCAATCTGAAATTAATAGGCTTATTAGATACTTTTAAATTTAGTAAACATTTATTTAAACATGTTTTAAATTATTAATACATTAATTAATATAAGTAACAGCAATATTAAAATTGTAAAAAAGGTTTTAGTTAATTAAAAATTGCTATGGAAATTATGCAACTTACATGTTTTTTAAGAATAATAGATGTTCATCTAGCAGTATCATAGAAAATATATAACCAGATGTATATTAGTATTAGCTGAAATTAAATTTTTTCTTACTTATAAAATTAAGTAAGGAAAAAAAAATTAAAGTTGAGTTGCTCCTAAATAATCAACCTGATTTGTTGAAATTTTATATTTTCAAAAATATTTACAAAAAAAATAAATTTAACAATTAAATATTGACAGGTGATATTATTCTCAGTACAATTCTGATTCAATTGACTATAAGAATAAACTAAATTCAATATTTTTTTCTCAAAACAAACTTTACGTTAGAAAACGTGGTTTTTGAAATAAGGAAATAAGCAATTTTAAGTGATTAGGAGTGATTGTATAATAAATAAAGGAACTTAACCCTTAATTTATTTTATATTATTCATTGTGCTTTAACTACATATTCAAAATATAAAAGAAAGAAGATTAAAGATCAAATTTCAGCTAGTATTGTCTACTTTTTCAAATGCATTTTTGTACAATAGATAAAAGTAAATTTTCTATATTATAGCATTTTGTTTTCTGGGTTTTGGAACTTAATCTAGAGTAAAATGGTTATTTTTCAAAATTGTCATTGCTTGTTGGTCATTAACTATAATATTTTGATTATTTATAAGTGATAATACTAATAATTAAATAAATGATAAAATCATATTTATTATTTTAAAGTAATTTATAGAAAGTTAAAGTTACTTTGAAAATTACTCATTTGTTTTAAAATATTATACAAATTGCAATATTTCATTTTAAGTACAAACATATAACACTGTCCTGATTTTTTGAAATCTCATTTCAAACATCATTCATGCGGCAAGTGAATAGTCTACATTAAACAAATGAATAATTTAATATGTTAAAATACTATTCTGTACCTTAATATACTACAATTATTTTGACATCATGATCAATTACTTTAATAAGACCGCTATAGTAAAGAAGTATAAAACTTTAATATTGTTTTCTGACATTTTTAATTTTATTTTTTTTTCTTTATGTATGCACATCACAGATGCAACACATATAAGCTTTACAACTGCAATTTAGGCTTTAAGAATAGAACATTCTCTTATTACTCAAAATTCTAGTAGTTAAAATAAAAATTATTAAGATTTTCAATATACCCTTAATTAAAATTGAAGCATCGTATAAATCGCTTAAGAAATTCAATATAAAAAATTTAAAATAAAAAAATTAAATTTAAATTTAAAAATTTTAATACATTTTTACAAATATTTTAGTTATTGTGTAAGCATTCAAAAATATATTACATGAAACCAAATCAATCGTTCAAATAGATATATTGGTTTAAAATTAATAGACTTCTGATTATTTAATAAATAAATAAACAATAGCTTTATAAATATTCATAACACACCGAGGCTTCTGGGCAGAGGAATTGTGCAGCGTGAAACAACAATGGATCCGCCAGGCGGCGCTATCAGATGTTAGGGAAAGGGAATTTTCCCTTCAACTGTAGGGAAGATTGTCCACTTCCTGTGAGTCACCGTCACTACTTTGTGTCGCCGTTATCTGGATAGGTAAGTGCTGCAATTTTTTAAAATAATTTCTTAATTTCTATTAATTTTATATCATTTACTTTATTTTATTATAAATTATTATTTAATTAGCGTTTTAGTTAATCATTTTTTGTTTTATATATTTAATTGCTGTATTTTTAATTATTCTGCTTTGCATCGCCATTTTCTCGATAGCATCATTGTGCTGCAGTTTTTGTAAAATAATTTCTTAATTTCTATTATATATTTCATGTAATTTACTTTATTTTATTATAATTTATTATTTAATTAGCATATTAGTGATTATCTTTTTTTTTTTGTTACAGATTTAATTGCTGTTTTATAATTGTTTTGAAGAAAACTAATTCTAGACTATTTTTAAATATTTCGTTATTTTATGTTAGTAGTTCAATTGTTGTACACTTTGCAATATAATAATTAATCCCTTTTTTTTAATTAACAGGCTTTGTTTCGATTGAAAAAAATTTTCATAGCAGGAGCATAGCTTGTTAAGCCTAAAGTTCTTATTATAAAGGTAGAAAATTTTCTCAAATAATTGTTTATTAATTTTTTAATTATTTAATAGTAATTGATAATGCATTTAGATGGTTCCTTATTCATGAGGAATTTAATTTCATAAACAATTAATTTAGTAATCTGTTTAAAATCTAAATGGGTTCATTGCCTGATAATAATAATTATTTTACTTATTTCATAGATTACTGTTAGAATAAGAACATTTTCTGATTACTCTTTTATTAATTAGTTTCCTTAGTTTTATAAATTTATGACAAAGTAAATTGGTGCGCTTTATTACACATCTGTCGATTTTGAAGAAAGCTGATTCTATACTATTTTTAAATAATTTCTGAGCAGCTCAATTGCTTTATACTTTGCAATATAATAATTAATCCCTTTTTTTTAATTTACAGGCTTTGTTTGGATTGAAATAAAATTTCATAGCCAGAAGAAGCATAGCTGGTTAAGCGTAAAGTTCTTATTATAAAGGTAGAAAATTTCCACAAATAATTGTATATTAATTTTTCAATTATTTAATAGTAATTGATAATGTATTTAGATGGTTCCTTATTCATGAGGAATTTCTTAAACATTTAATTTAGTAATCTGTTTTCTTAGTTTAATAAATTTATGCCAAAATAAATTGGTGCTCTTTATTACACATGTGTCGATTTTGAAGAAAGCCGATTCTATACTATTTTGAGATATTTTATCCTAGCAGCTCAATTGCTTTATACTCTGCAATATAATAATTAATCCTTTTTTTTTTTTATTTACAGGCTTTGTTTGATTGAAAATAAAAGAAATGGATAATTCTTGCCAACAAATTTGCAGTGAATGCAATATGAAGTCTGCACGTAGTTACTGTTTGCGAAGACATATGGAAACATTCCATAATTTATCCAGTCCAAAATCTACTAAATCATTGATGGATCCAGAATGCAAGCAAGGATTCGGTACACCGTTAACACTGGAAAATCATCTACAAAATATTCATAATGTACTTATAACCAAGGAGACTTTATTTTTTGATACAATGGAACAATTTACATTGTGGAAAGACAAAGTTGAGAAAGATAATGTGAGTTCGTATGTGAAAAAAACTGGAAGCAAAAGAGATAGAAATGGTATCAAAAGAACTTATTTCACGTGTCATAGAAATGGCTATTTCAACAGTAGAAGCGAAAGAAAAAGAAATCAAAAAATTCTAGGGAGTAATAAAATAAATGCAGCATGTCCTTCAAGAATTATACTAACTGTGAGCAAGATAATAAATTCAGTGTTGAATTCACAAAGACCCATGTTGGTCACACTCAAGACTTGGGTAGATTGCAGTTGACTAAAAAAAAGAAAGACAGGAAATTGCTCAGAAATTATCCGAGAATATACCCATGGAATCAATTTTAGATGATATTCGAAATTCTGTATACGATACATTTGAAAGAGTGCATTTGCTAACACGCCATGATATGCATAATATAAAGGAAGAATTTAAAATTAATGCAAATGGTGTTATGCATGTTAATGATAAAATTAGTGTCAACAAATGGGTAGAGAATTGTAGCAACAGTGAAGATTCTTCTATATTACTATATAAAGACCAAAATACTATAAATGAGGCTTTATATCCTGAGATGAAAAAGGAAGACTTTCTTCTGGTGATAATGAATTCTTCGCAAAAAGAGATGATGAGGTCTTATGGAAATGATGTTATTTGCCTAGATTTTACACACGGCATAAATTCATATGGATTTGATTTAGCAACTGTTTTAGACTTGGATGATAAAAGAAAAGCTTAGAAGCACGTATGGACTTTATTAAAGATAATTTTCCATCAAGAAGCTTTCAGAATGTTAGCCCAAATACTAACGTTGAGAAGCAAATATTTTACAGAACCAAAAAAGACCAGGAAAACCCACGCAATCGTCTATTTTGAAAAAGCCAAGAGCAGAGGAAGTTCAACAAATATCTTCAGAAATAATTGTAACTTCTAAACATAATTCTAACAGTGATTCTACTGGAGGTAAGAATTTGCTATTTTTAGGCTATTTTGCATGTTTCTGCAGTTATATGCTTATTTATTAACTACATTATTTTGAACCTTTTTACTAATATTAAACTTAGTTAATAAATTTATATTAAAATAATTTTAAATATTTAATTTATACATGTAAAGTGTTTTAGGTATTAAAAATATTTACATTATAATTAATAACAGTATTTTAAACTCCTACAGTAAAAAAAAAAAAATATGTTACCAGTCTTCATATAGATATCTCTTCATTTCCCTCCTGGTAATGAATGCAGGGTTTCCCATAGTAATCCATTTTCATAACCATAATCATTATTTTTTAAATTACCAGTTGTAAATAATGAAAATCAAAATTCTATAATTATAGAAACTAGTGTTTACTAACACAGTTGTATCATATCTGAAACTGTTGCCAATATAAGATTACAAATGATGATTGCATACTTTATAAAAATCCAGATTTTTCATGTGTTGCAATTATTTCTTGATAGTAGTTTACAGTCCTACTAGAACTTAATAATTTATTTTTATAATTTTTTTTTAATAAAAAATTTCTCTTGGTTTTATTTATTATTTTTAAACTTACTACTATAAAAAGTAAAACATTATAGTGTGAGAAAACTGTTTTTGTTTATAACATATTTACAATTTGAAGTTGGCATCAACTTGTTATTATGATAAATTTATAGTAAGTAATAATATATTTTAGGTTTTCTGTTTTGTAGTCTCAATTTTTATTTCAATATTATCTCACTTCCAAAATCAGTTTAAATTAATATATCCTTACCTAACAAAAATTTTTATTTATTAGGTTAGAAAATTGACACCTGTGAAATTATGCAAAGTGAATCGCAAGTTGTGTCTCAATATTTAAAAAGTAAGTGCAAGTCGTTTAAGTATACTTTCTTAAAACAGTTTAAATTTATGTATCCCTATCTAACTATAATTTTATTCTTTAGGTTAGAAAATGGCCACTCCCAGAGACACCCAATGTTATGCAAAGTGAATCGCAAGTTGTGTCTTTGTATTTCAAAAGTGAGTATGAGTATTTGAAGCACCTTGTTTATGACATAATAAAAATTAAAGGATATTCACTAATGTTATTTGTTTCCTTACAGGCATATCAAAGATATAGTTTATTGTATTGTCAAAAATCCAGCTGCCTGTTAGAAGTTTTTCCGGGTTTCCTTCTATCCATTGTGCAAATGCCGGGCAGTTTAAAAAGTTTTCCGGGCACACTCTTCTGTGAAATTTCTGATATTTGTAATAATAGTTGGCAAGAAGAACTATATATATTTATTGTTGTAAATAGCAATAATTGCTATCACTGCTCTGCTGTTGGTGATATTTTTAATAAAATTTTTGACTATATTTTTGTTTTTACTTTTTTTTGAATGAAAACATTTAAAAGGCTATATGTTCATGCCCTTGTCTTTTAAAGAAATATAATTTTTCTGAAAATTTTGTTCTCAAATTTGCAATAAAACATCTAAACATGAAAATCAATTTATGGCCAGTAAGGAAAATAAATTTTTATCAATTTTTCAAATAAGGGGAAAATAAATAGATTATTCTTTTCTTAATCTTCAATAGTGTAAGAAAACTAAAATATTAAGCACACTTTTTATTATACATGAACAGGGCTGGATTTAGATGGAAAAGAAGGCCCTAGGCTATTCCACTTATGATTTTTAAGTTTATAAATAACATAATATATCACAGGTGTATATATATATATTGATAAATATCAATATGCTAAATGAATCATGTTGGGATTGGTACTAATCTTTGTAAAAAATTTGCGCAGATAATAAATAAAAAAAAATGTCGAGTACGTTTATTTGGACTTTTATTCACAGCATCATAAGTAGGACTTGTAGCAATAACTAATCAAACATAACTCGCAACATTTACAAAGAAACAAAATTCAAATAAAAATCTTTGACTACAAAAATAACGGGCAATAAAAATTTATATTTTCTATTAAATTCAGATAAATTTATTTCATAATATGCATTTAAAGTTTAAGCATGAATTTTAAGTTTTAAACTAAACCAAAAATGGAACTTTATTCAAACAACATCAAGATCACAAAAAAGAAAATATATTAAATTTTATGTTAATAGTTATTTTAGAAGAATTTTTCGATCTAAATATTTTAAAAAGAAATGTTAGAAGAATTTTTCCTTATTTTCTGTTAAGTGTTTACTGTTTTTAGAATAGTGTAATTCTAATTTTTCTAACAATTTGAATGTAGGTCCTAGGCTGAAGCCTAGTTAGCCTATAGGAAAATCAGGCCTATGCATGAAAGTTGTTGAACAGTAAATATTTCTTTCCATTTGTCTCATATGTTTTTTTCTTCCTCAACAATTTTTTAGTATTGAAAAATAAAAATTTTGACATGAAAAAATATTTATTATAGTAACAAAATACAGATCTCAGTATTTGTAAATATAATAGAAACAAACATTGAAAAAAATCACTGATATATAAATTTTGTGTAGTAGCATCTCTTTCTGAATAAAATTTTAAATAAATTATATTTCATACATTTCTTTATAAAATTTCTCGAATATTGTTACTTAACAATTTGTATATAATATAAAAAAAAATTAGTACAAAAAATTGAATTCCAGTATAAAAATATAAAAATTTCAACAGCATGTGAGGTAATGAAATATTTTTTTAAATCATTACACAATCAGTTAGTTATCAAGATAGTTAATAAATTCTCATACTCCATTAAAGATCATAATATGATAATAATCAGTTTAATATATATGAAGGAAATATGAATAAAAAATAGGATGAAAAAGTATAATGATTTAAAATAGATTGTAAATGATGCATAAATATATTGTTCTGTAAACTGCATCACCATGTAAAAATATGGAATTTTAAAAGCTTGCAATTCTTTTTAAATATTAACTATAAAGACACACAAATTATAATTAAAGTAAATGTTACTTAAAAATTAATTTATAATTCATAGCCAATGCATTTTAAAAATCATTTTTTTTTTTTTTTTTTTTTTTTTAATTCTACTGCATCATTCAACATATATAAATTTATTTTGGTAGCATAAATTTCGTAGGAATATATAATTTTAATGTATTTATAACATAAAGTCTGCCTTATTTTACTAACAGAAACTTTCTTTGAAATTTACATCTAAGATATTTCTGTGAGAATTCATCTTTTCGAGATATTTTCTCCTTGAAAACATTGTAGCAGGAATAGTGTGCAGAGCGCGTTCCTCCTAAATCTTCAGAGTAACCAATTCTTAGAAATGTGCGGGGAGGAATAGAGAGTGCTTTCCCAGGGAGGAACGGAGCACACCATTCCTGTCTGCAAAATTCCCTATTTTTCCCTAAGCGTAGGGTGCACAATTCTTCCTCCCAGACGCCCGTATTGGTTACTCTGAAGAATTGGGGAGGAACTCGCTCTGCACACTATTCCTGCTACCCTGTTTTTGAGGAGAAAATATCTCGAAAAGATGAATACTCACAGAAATATCTTAGATAAAATTTCAAAGAAAGTTTGTTAGTAAAATAAGGCAGATTTATGTTATAAATACATTGAAATTTTACCACCAAAATGAATTTATATATGTTGAATGATACGAGATAGTGGAGTTAAAAAAATAGATAATTAAAATGCATTGGCTTAAAATTATAAATTGATTCCTAAGCAACATCATGATTCTTTTACTTTAATTATAATTTTTGTGTGTTTATAGTTAATATTTAAAAAGAATTGCAAGCTTTTAAAATTCCATATTTTTACATGGGGATGCAGTTTAGAGAACATTATATTTGTACATCATTTACAATCTGTTTTAAATCATTATACTTTTTCGTCCTATTTTTTTTTTTATGTATTTCCTTCATATATATTAAACTGATTATTACCAAATCAAAATTTATTAACTATCTTGATAACTAACTGTATGTGTAATGATTTAAAAAAAAATATTGCATTACCTCACATGCTATTGAAATTTTCATATTTTTATACTGGGATTCAATTTCTTGTACTCATTTATTTTATATTCTATACAAATTGTCATGTAACAATATTCAAGAAATTTTTTAAAAGAAATGTATAAAATTTAATTTATTTAAAAGTTTATTCAGAAGTGTAATAAAGAGCAACAATTTATTTTGACATCAATTTAAAAAACTAAGAAAACTAATTTAAAGAGTAATTAGAAAATTTTCTTATTCCAACAGATCTATGAAATAAGTAAAAAATAATATAATAATAATTAGTAATAATATATAGACAATGAATCCATTTAGATTTCAAACAGATTAATAAATTAAATGTTTATGAAATCAAATCCCTCATGAATAAGGAATCATCAAAATACATTATTAATTACTATTAAATAAATTAAAAATTAATATACAATTATTTGAGGAAATTTTCTATCTTTATAATAAGAACTTTAGGCTTAGCCAGCTATGGTCCTGCTATGAATTTTTTTTTTCAAGCGAAACAAAGCCCGTTAATTAAAAAGGGATTAATTATTATATTGAAAAGTATACAACAATTGAACTACTAAAATAAAATAGCAAAAAAATTTAAAAAATAGTCTAGAATCAGCCTTCAAAGCAATAAAACAGCAATTAAATATGCAAAACAAAAAAATCACTAGAATGCTAATTAAATAATAAAATAAAGTAAATTATACCACATAAATAATATAAATTAAGAAATTATTTTAAAAAACTGCAGCGCAATAAAGCTATCGAGAAAATGGCGACACAAAGCAGAACAATTAAAAATATAGCAATTAAATATGTAAAAAAATAATTATTCACTAAAAAGCTAATTAACTAATAAATTATAATAAAATAAAGTAAATGATATAAAAGAAATAATATCAACTCACATATTATTTAAAAATTGCAGCATAATGACGGTTCGAAGTAAACGTCGGAACACCGCACGCTAAAGTAATCAAAAAAAGTGGCGGCATCCACACACCCGGTGGACAATCTTCCCTACAAGTTGAAGGGAAAATTCCCTTTCCCTGAGAACCGATAGCGCCGCCTGGTGGTTCCATTGTTGTTTCACGGTGCACAATTCCTCTCCCCAGAAGCCTCGTTTTGTTATTGTATTGATAGATATGAGATGTTAAAAAAGGAATTATCAGTGATAGATACGGAAAAAATTTTTAGGGGAAAAAGGATTTTTTTTTGACACTACTCAGAGGGCACTTGTAGCTTGAAGGTAGGCTACAGACGCGAGTCACATTACTCCCACAACGCTCTATTTTCCTATTAGACCGGGACCTACGCTTTAAAGTACACTAATGTCCATAAATTAAGAATAATGAAATTCAGGCAAAGAAAGAGACAGAAGTAAAACAAATTTGACTTATTTGTAAAGTCTATTTATTAAACAAAAGGTAAAGAGCACAAAAGATGCTATATGTTTGACATAATTAATAAAAATTGCGATTTTTACTCCCGGAGCAAATTTCAAAAAAGAACCTATTTACAAAAAAAGGTATAAGAGGTTTAGTATGATGGTTAATATGGAGTATGTCTCCCGGACGATGCAATGCAGGCCTTACAACACCTAGGCATGCTGAGTATCAAATTATCAATCTGATCTTGGGGAATATTACACCACTCATCAAGCAATGCCCTCGAAGTTCCGGTTGGCAGGTGGGAGGGAGTTGACGGGCTTCAATTCGTCGGCCAAGCCTATCCCACACATGCTCTATTGGATTCAAGTCCGGTGAGTATGCTGGCCAATCCATACGGGTGATATCCTCCAATTGAAGGTATTCGTCTACAATGTTTGCACGGTGAGGACGGGCGTTGTCATCCATAAACAGAAATTCAGCACCCATGGAGCCCCGAAATAAACGTACATGTTGTTCCAGAATGACATCCCGATAGATGTGGCCTGTCATCGTTACACTCTGAACATGCAGGTCAGTTCTGGAACGAAGAATAATTCCTCCCCAAACGAGCCATCCTGCACCACCGTAACAGTGTCGTTCAATGGTGTTCTCTTGGTGGTACCGGGTACCTGGCGCGGTCCATATGACAGTCCGGCGAGAATCAGACTGCAAACTAAACGTGGACTCGTCGGAAAACATCACACCAGACCACTGTTGTGGTGTCAACAATGCATGCTCTCTACTCCAGGTTAATCGCAGGCGACAGTGAGTTGCGGTAAGTGGAACACATCTGACAGGCCTACGAGTATATAGACCAATGTGCCCTAAGCTTCTGTACACGGTCTGCCTTGAAACTGTCGTACCGGTAGCTGAAGAGAGCTGACGAGACAGGTCTGATGCTGTATTCCGTCTGTTTCTTTTGGCAGTAACTGCTAAATACCGGTCCTCATTCGGCGTTGTAACTAGGGGGCGACCTGTGCTGTAACATCTACTCACATTACCATCATCTTGGAATCGTTGCCAAAACCTGGAGATGACACTCTGGGCGATTCAAGTTCCTCGGATAGTTCCAGCTGGGTACGTCCATATTCCAGTCGTCCGACCACGTAAAAAATCATCCAAATTCTTCCTTTGTGCCATAACTATGCGGTTATTGCACTGAAGGGCTTTAAAGCGCTTGTGAACAATTTTACTTCTTTGCCACCATTCCTTATATACCCCTCTCTTACACTCTCGTCATTGTGACGTACTATCCGCGCCATCTGGTGGTTTCCTGTATTTTGAATATTTTTCTTCAAGAGGTGTGTGATAACTCTACAGGTGAAATTTTTATTTTAGAGTTCAATTTCTGTGTGAATTCAATTTCTGTTCAATTTCTGAATTATCCTTAATTTATGGACATGAGTGTAGTTTCAGAACCACTACAAACATCTATGGTAGCGTCGGGTCTCGAACCCGAAATCTGTTGTACAGAGCGCCAGAGTGCTAACCACTCGACCAACAGACCCCTGAGAAAAAATGAGAGAAATTTCTAAAAATTCTTCGGAAAGGTTTGGTTTGTTGCTCTACGGTCGTTTTGTGCATACTTTGGGCTAATTAGACAGAGACCTACATTTAAAGTGGATTCCGAACCACTCGCAATCATTCACTCCCCCGACAGGATTTGAACCTGGAACCATAGGTACCAACGGCCAGAACTTCTGCAAGAGAAAAGGAATGGAATAGGGAATCGCAACTAATGATGGGAGGATGCTACTTATATTCTGTGGAGGAAGCTTCCTTTTCTCTTGTCCTTATTCCACCCCCATTATTGTGTTTGCATTATGTTTGATTTTAAGAGTAACATTAATTGTAATGTTTTCTGACATTTGTCAATCACTTGAAACTAACTATATACTATTAACTAGCTAACTATTTTGCTTGTTTACATAAATTTTTATGTACTTTATTAATGTTTTTCAATCCTACAACATCTGAAATGAATATTATTATAGTATTTTTTAATGTTTTCTTATACAAAGGCATTGAAAATAAGTAGAAATATTTTAAAATTATTTATTTACTTATTGTATTATATATGTAAGCAGAATAAGTGGAATTAGATACATACATAGTAGTAGACATTCTGACATTTTATATATCAAGTATAGAAATAAATGTAAACAGAGATTATTACAATAAAGGATTTTTTTATAATATTCATCACAAATGTATAGAAATTTTATATTAAACAAAATATTAAAAGCAATTTGTTTATAAGAAATAAATAAAACTTAAAATTTTTCACAATAATTCTATTTAGAAAATGAATCGCATAAACGACGTTAATTGTAATGACAAAAATATGAGTTTCTTTCAATTTAAAATTTCTATTTTATTCATCCAATATATTTTTTAAAATTTTATGTTCAAGCTAGGTCTGTTAATATGCTAGTATTAAGTTAATATTGTCATATTACTATTTTTAATTTGATCAAAATAATTGAATCATGTTGGTTCTAATATTTATTTTATATGCAAGGTTATCGTTGTATAATTCAGGGATTCTTTATGGAAGGTTGTATTTTTAATCAATTTGTATTAAAGCTGAAATCAAACATAATTAAAAAATAATTAAGACATCCCTAAATAATTAAAAAATATAGGTAGTTTCAAGGCCAAAATTAATTTCGTGGTTTAATTTAAATACTGGAATGTTTCAGAGGTATTAGAAATCTTTAATTTTAATAACAATTCATTTCACTCGTTACTAGTCCACATGGCTGCGGCTGTTTCTTTTCCTTGTGAGCTGACCAAAGTCATTCGATTAGCAATGTATGGTATAGAAGAATTTTATTTTGGTAACAAACATTCCAGGCATTTCCAAAAATTTAAATAAGGGTGCTACAGTAGTGATTTGGAATGTCAAGATAAGTTGAAATTTTTAAATGGTGTAGGATTGAAAGTTTGATAGCTAAGAATGTCGCGAGTCCTACTTGTGGAAATGTTATGGATTTTAACTGTTACAAAAGATAAATCTGGTGAATATATGTGCAAATGCGAAGCTTTATTTAATGGTGTAGCAAACAACGAAAAGAGATCCTTTCGTCAAAATTCGTGGTTCTCTCAATCAAAACTAAGTTTGCATGGTATTATAAGAATTCGTATGACTGGATCCGTAATCATGTAAAGAAAACAAGGAACAGGAAAGTGATGAGACCAAAATCAATAGATCATGTTTTCAGAACAAATTTCACAAAGACCAAGTTTCAACAGGCTAGGTTAGTTTTGGCATATATAGAGCCTTGAAAGAAAGAAACGACAATTAGAGAGATAGAATTAGCAATCTAGTGCAGCAGTTCAAACAGCAGAGATGGTATATGTATATGTATATATATATGCTGCTAATTCAATAAATTATGTTGCAGCTTAATGTTTCTCTTATCCTTTTACAATTAATCTTGTTGTTCCATCTGCAACCCAACTGACTTTACTCGGCAAGAATTGCTATTCCTAAACCTTATCACCTAATTGCAGATTCTACAAGAATATTCTTGTGAGTATCGAGTTTTTTATCGAACATTTTACTAATTTTGCCCCTAAATCATCAGCTTGCATAGTAGTTTCATCTAGTGGTAGGGTTGACTTAATCTGATTAATCATTGATGTTTTCGATAGTGTGTTTTTGTTTTAATTAGAAGTAAATTTTATTTCTAATCATATAAATAGTTTTTCAGTTTGAAAAGTGAAAATATAAATATTAGTAGCAAAGTTTGATTTTCATTTTTTTATAATAAATTCTAATATAAAAAATCATTATAAAATAAATTTTTTTCTTTTCATCTTTAGGAGAAAATAACAAACTCTTACGAGATTTAAAAAAAAAAAAAAAAAAAAAAAAAAAAACACACACACACACACACACACACACAGTGTAAAATACACGAAAAAAAGAAAACAATAAGTGAAGAAGTCAATCTTTCATCAGCAAAGCTCTAGCTCTCCAATATCTTTTCATCTTGGAGTCTCCACTCAAGGCTGGACATCCTTCTGTATGGTACCTGCCCATGATCTCGCGGCTAATGCGGCGTAGATCGTTCGCCAAACAGGCATTTTCCACAACAAGTCTAAATTGCTGAACATCTTTTCCACGAGGTTTGTCCAAAATACCCTGTTCCAAAATGTTCCTCCAACTCCTAGAGGAGATATAAGCAGTGAGCAATGCCTTGCATCTAAGTCTCATTTAATTTTTTATAAAAAGTTTCATGGAAGGAAAAGAGTTGCAAGTATTTGGCTGTTAGACTATTCATGTGACCTTCTTAGCCAACAAATATGCCTGATCATTACCTAAAATGCCACAATGTCGAGGGATCCATTAAAAAAAAAAAAAAAGGAAATGAAGAGATTTTCCTGGGAATTTAAAAAAAAAAAGTTCAGGGTCTCATGTGAAAGATTTGCATAATGATTGCAAAAACATCAACATCGTAGCTAGCAAGGGAATGTTGAATCTCAAGTATCTTAGATTGGGATAGGCCGACCACATTCTATTATAAGACACTCAGCCTACACGAAGTCCCACGAAGCTGATTACTCTTGAGCATTGCTGCAGGACATGCTGACAGTAATAGATCTTTTAACCACCTAGAACAATATCAGAGTGCACCACGTGGATGTAGATCTACTGTTGCATTTAACTGGCCATTAAGGTTCAATTCGAAGTTGGACATTCGAAGCGGAAACTAATGGTTCCAATTATTGAGATCCCTAGTTGGACTGGCCTGGTAGTGTGGGCAATCTACTTGTTTGTGAGAAATTGTTGGACGCCATGAGTTCAGACTCAGTTTTCTAAATCTCTTGCTAATGATACCTACATTCATCAGCGCCCAATTTGAATGTATCATTTTCGAAAATAAAAGATCAAGTAGCGTGGAAACCACCTTGACCATCTATCTATGTCCCACATTTGATTTCTATGTCGACCACTGTTTCTTTGATGCCATGTTTTGCTATTGTTCAACCATTCCTGACAACATCGTTAAATGTCAGTTTGCTTCCGCCCAATCATCAGGCGATCCTTTGATTCGAAGCATTGTTAGAATTAAGTTACGTCCTTTGAGTAAACATTTCGCCTCTTTTACAACATTTTGATTAGTGTGGAACTCCAATTATTTCATTGACTGTCAGAATTTTATTATTTGTATCTAGTTGAAAGTTATTTGCATATGATAACTTGTTATAATCAAGATAATAAGTTTGTGCACCATTTTTTTTTTTTTGCTTTATATATATATATATATATTTTGAGCGTATATTGAAAACTATTTGAATATAGTTATTTCACACAATTGGCATAGTGGACAGTACTTATCATTACCAATCTTAGAGGTTGGAAATTAAATGAATTATAAATATGTAGAATTAATATTTCAAATTCTAAAAATGTTTCTTTATGAGTCATTAATATTGGGTGAAAAAGTAATTTGATAATAATAATAATAATAATAAAATTATTGCTTAGGGCGCTCTAGAACGAAGCCTTTGGAAACAAACAATCGAATTCGAAAACAGGAAGATTCGCTTCTCTTTGTAAGTTTAATTTTCATTTAGCTGTGAAGCTATACGGTCGCTCAACAATTCTCTTTGCTTATTTCAATTTTTGAACATAGTTTCATTTTTTGACTGTTTATTTGCATTTATAATTTTCTATTTTGAGTGTAATCTCATAAGAAAATAATTAACATCATGTCTGACGATCATATTGATGAGTACGAACACTTTAATTATGAACAGGACAAATTTGTTAATTCTGGAAGTGGAAAACAACGATCTAAGAAAGAAGTGTCTGAGCATACGAACAAACACGATCCATGTGGACATGTACGAAAATTAGTCACTAAGATGCAAAATACAGAAGCTAATCGGAAAGAACCGAAGGTGAATGCGCCTAAACCTACGTAAACGGACCAGGTAAAATTGTGTAAAAAAAATATTTCTCTTTTATTAAAAAATGTATTCTGATGGTTTCATTGTTTTAAAATTATGTTGCTAAAGTGTTTTAATACTTTAAATTTCTGGGCTACTTAAATAATTATTTACATTGAATTGGAATAAAAGTCTATTAACTATTAATATGAGAATAATGTTTTTCATGAAAAAGATTTGGTTGCGAAAAATCACATTTATCATAAATGATTAAGTAAGCAATTTTTTTAACTCATCAATTTAACAAAAAATTAATCAGCAAAAGTATTTTTTATTTCTGTTTAGTTTGAGTTTAAAATTTCTTTATTTGGTAAAAATGCTTTAAATTTTTTTTTTTTTTTTTTTTTTTTTTTTGTGAATTAAGAGTATTGTCCTTGAAAGATCAGAGTATTGTCAGAAAGATAAGCAAAAAAAACAATGCGAATAACCACAGCTTTTTTTTTTCTCATTCCATATTAAAATTTGAAATTAGTGTTTTTTGAAAATTAATACATCTTATTTTCAAAAACACTAATTTCAAATTTTAATATGGAATGAGGATAAGAATGAGATATATATAAGGATAAGATAATGAGGATAATTATAAAGACCTATTATAGTGTTTCCTGGAAAGACACATTGAGATAAGTTGATGCTTTATTGATCATTTAAAAAAGTCTTTGCTTGCATTGAATTTTACTGAGTTATACACAAGCCTTTGGATGTCTTTTATTTCAATTTTAGAACAGAATTGAAATATTTTATAATAGGATGGACAAAATTTTAGGAAATTTTTTCGACATCATGTTCATATCAGAATTTGAGGATAGGAGGGAGATTATCACCTTCAATTAAATTGTTTAAAAGATAAATATTTAAATGCCGAATATGTGTTCGTAGTAGTAGTGTGTATGTAGTTTTTGACATCATGTTCATATCAGAATTTGAGGATAGGAGGGAGATTATCACCTTCAATTAAATTGTTTAAAAGATAAATATGTAAATGCCGAATGTGTGTTAATTTTTTTTGTTGTTGTAAGATTCATCTGTTGTTTGTCTCATAAAGAAGAGAGAGAATCATAAAAATGAAAAAGTGATCGTATTATAGAGACACAGCATATCTCTGATTTGCGCACTTATAGTAAAATAGGTTACATTTTACTGAAAATAGTAGTGAAATAGATAACACAAAAAGTCTTCTATAATAATTATTAAAAAATTTTAAATTTAAATTGTAAATATGAGTCATCACTTTCTGTTCCTTTTTTTTTGCTTCTGAACAATTTAAAATAAGAAGTTTCAAATATTGCTTGCCAATAAATATCATCTAATTGGAAACTATATGGAATTGGCTGTCTTATAAGAAAATTTATCTGAATTTTTTGATATTAATAATGTAAATTTGTTTTTTTCTCCTTTAAAAAAAAAAAAAAAAAAATGGGAGCTATAGCTATGTTAGAATGTTCCTTTTTTTTTCAAATGTGATGTGTATAGGTTAATTAATTTTCTGGAAGAAAAAATGGTACTTACGTATTAACGCCACCGCAGCTACAGATTTGGCGGTTTTTAAGTGGCGGCAATCTACACTTAAAATTTTTGTGACAAATCATAAAATATATAAAACACTTTATTTAAAACCAGAACACTTTCAAAATTTAAAAACAAAGTAGTCAATCGGATTTCGGTGGAAAATGAGCCGATATAGAGTTTAACATAGATTCAAAACAGTCTTTATTTTGGCGCATTGGCAGCTCTTTGCGCAGCTTCTGCTGCGGTGGCGTTAATACGTAAGTACCGAAAAAATCCAAAATGAGTGAATAACAATTTTCTAAATGGACTATTTGTGACAATTTGATTTATTTAATAAATTATATAAATTTCTAAAAAAAGATTACAGGGTTTTATTTAGCAGAATTTTGAGTTTATTTTGTAAAGAAGTAGTGTTTATAGTTATGACTTCCCTCATTTTATTAGAATTCAGTGTCTTCATTCTAGTTAATGTCACGTGTTATTTAAAGGGTAATAGTAACATCTAACTTTTACAACCATTGACCTATTATTGTGTTAAAAATAGCTCTATACTTCTGCAAATTACTTAAAAAAAAAAAAAAAAAAAAAAAGACTTAATGCTGTGTTGTTAATTTTCCTATTCAAGCAATCAAATGGTGTGTATTCAATTTAAAATTGTAACAGCATCATCATTAACTTGATGAGGCAACGTTAGATGTTGTATGAAATGTTAAATTAAAATCTGATAAAATTCTCAGTTAAGGATTGCTATTATTTTTTTAAATACTTCAAATATTTCATTTATTAAGAATTTGTGAAATTGTTTGTTAATTTTCAAATAAGAGATATCTGATGATTAATTTTTTCTAATATTTCTAAGCATTACAATCAAAACTGCCTTATTGTTTTTGTATAGATTTTGATTATTCTAAAATAATTTGATTTATGTTGTTGTTTTTTTTTATTATTTTTGTTCTCAGTTCATCCACTGGATAACTACTTTTTTAGGAAGAAAATTTATATAAATTCTTATATCCACATTTATTGTATTAAACTTGCTTTTGTTGCTTCTTCCTGTTAGCATATTCATTTGATTTCTAGGTTGGATATATCTAATCCCAGTTATATCTCAAGATAATCTGGTATAAAAGAAATGTATATCTAGAATTGTTTTTAAATTGTGATATGACCATTTAATCATCTTTAATTGTGATATGACCATTTAATCATCTTTAATTAAATGATTAATTTAATTTAAGATTTTTAATTGGTATTAATTAATAGTTTTGTTAAATTCACTGATATTAAAGAGCTAAGTTAATGTGAATGTTTTAAACATTAAAAATAATAGTAATAATTCACATCTCAAGTAAAAATCATATCAATATATTTCTAAGCAAAAAAATAAATAAAATAAGTTACTTGTTCTCATTCTAATTGATAAATGGCTTTTAATTTTTTAAAAGATATATTCTGAATTCATTTAAATTATATTAGATTATGTGAATTAATTAATGTTAAACTCTTAGTTCGTTATATATTTAAATCTAAATTTGCTTATTTTATTTAAAAAAAAAAAAAAAAAAAAAAGTTTTGAAAAGATTTTGCATAAGTATTTTTAAATTCTTATAATAAGGTAATTATTAAGTTTGATATAAGGCTGCTAATAAAGAACCCAATATTTGACATTTATTGTTAATGTGACTGATTTATCTATCACAATTCTGTTATGTACCTGAAGCCATTTATATTCCCTTTTCCATAAACAATACGAAAAAAGATTGTTTTTGTTCAGGTCTTAAAGAAGGTGAACAAAAACATTTAATCTCTTCCTCCAAATAACCGTAATTATAGATTTTAGCCAATACTTTTTCATGTAATCTTTTTATAAAATGTTCTTTCTTTCTTTTTTAGGTATTGTTTGATACTAGATTGAATTTGATTTTTGAATTCCGAATGAATCTGGAACGTATTTGATGTCTACCTTCAGGAAAGAAAAGGATGTCAAGATCCTTTTTTTACTACCAGCATGGCTCAGCTGACCATATATTTGTGTTTTATGAGACCATTTTGATTCTAACTTTAAGTTCTGTTTCTTTGGTCAACAAAGGTTTTGATGTAAATCCTTTTTATTAAACACTTTTTTTACACATTTGCTCATTTGTATTCATTGAAACATTTTTGTAAGTTTTACAACATATTCTTAAACATTTTTTTTTTTTTTTTTCCCTACATCAAACTGTAGTGATATCCACCATAAGAACTCTAGCAATCCAATAAAATCGAAAAATCTCAGAGTTAAAAGTCATAAAATCAAGTGCAATGCATGTTGTCAAATGTAAAAAGTCCATAGCTTCACCTTATGAACACAGAGGACAGACATCATGAGTAGCTACACCCATGCAGTGCAAGTGTTTATTAAGAAAATCATGTCCTGTCGATAATCGGAAATTTACTGTAAAAACTGCATGGGGCAAGTCCATTGGGATGGGTGATGAAACAAGTATATTCCATGTTTTATCAGTTGAAACAAGTTTGTTTTAAGGGTCTGTCAATTTTCTTCTTTACCTCAGAACTAAATGGATGAAAGTATAATGGAAATGATGGCTGTGGTAACTTACAACCATTTTTGGCTAAGAGGTCAGCCTTTTCATCTCCAGACACCCGGCTGGGAATCCACTGAAAAACAATCTCCTAGCCAGAAGCAATTGCATCGGACAGATTTTTCTTAGCCTCTTCAACAAGGAAGCAATTAATTTAATTTTCTAATTTTTAATAAAAACTTTTATTTATAATTGAGAATGATTTAAGAATTGAATCCTAACAATTATTCTATAGTAAGATAATTGAAATTAATCAGTTTATTCATTCTAATATGAACAAATTTATTGATATTCAGTATTAATTTTTGTTGTTGTTCAATAGCTTTGATTATAGTAATTTTTAGATACTAATAAGAATCTGATAATTTTGGGAATATTTAAATTATAAATATTAAAAAAAAAAAAAAAGACAAGAAAAAAGAAAGAATAAATGTTGCCCTGATAAAAAAAAAAGTTAATAAATATTTAACATGTTCAAATCTAAATATGCATTATATTTATAGATGTGAATCAACTAAAAGATTTATATATTCATACTATAAAATGAAATCATAAATAGGTATTGCTTCTTGCTGTCTTATTTATTACTAAATCAATCAAGTCTCATGAAAATTCATTTTGTTGACTTTTGCCTTGCTTTTGTTTTTAATATCTTCTATAGTGGTGTCCAGCAGAAATATATTAAAAAATATTAATTCCATTTATTGTTACATCTCTTCTCAATTTGAACTACATACTGATGATTTTAGAAATTGTTCCCATATTGTCCGAGGAAAAGTTAAAATGTGAATGTAGGAAAAGAAGTATTGGATGCATATTTTGTCCTAACGACTTAAATGACGAAAGTAATTTTCCACAATAATATTGATGCAGTGGGATTCGAGGATGTATTATTGTGGTATTACTTATATAATAACAAAGTAAAATTCTTAAAGTAGCTCTGAATATGAACAGAAATTGAAACATCTTATTAAAGCCATTCCAGAATGGCATCTTTTAAAGAATAGGGATAACTACCATTATCAAGTAAGCAGCAGGTGAAGCCCAACTAAAAATTTGTTGTGAAGCGTTTATTCTAAAAAAAAAAAATTAGTAAAGTAATGTTATTTGCTGTGCAATTCTTCCTTTAACCCATAATTTCATTTGAAAAAAAAAGTTTTATTTTTATTATCTCTAAAGTTTGTTCTGTGAATCATGAAATTACACTGGCATTTAAATTATAAAACAAAATTTCTCATTTATTCTTTAGTTGACAAAGAAAATGACATTTGCCTCGAGCAATGTAATAAGTCTTTGCAAAATTAATTACTGAAAACTCCTCACCTAAGCAAATGTAAAAATAAGTATTAAGGCAGCTGCAGAATTTTAAGTGAGGAGTGCAGTAACTAGTCCAATGAGGGGTTGTATTAGTTCTTTGTTGCCAGAAGATACTAGATGGGATTTTTGAATTAAGATTAAGAGAGATTTTAAATGCTGGTACACTTAGTGGTCCATCTGAAGCAGAAGTGGAGTATTGGAAGTCGAGCATTTGTTAAAAAGTCAAGACAGGAGTCTGTATAAAAAATTTTATTTTCTCATAACTCAGAGTAGCAATGTTAAAATCAAACATTAAGGAGCCAATTCAATTGTATTCTTCAACAATGCAACTGCCAGTAAAGACAATTATTGCTTTAGCAGCAAACCAAGCTAGTGTTGAGAGTATCTAGGGTTCTTACTTAAAATTATATTTCAATCCCCATAACAAACAAAAATTATTAATCGTTAAAGCAACTGCTATGAGTATCAAATTGAAGCAGCTAATTTCTTGAAAGAGCAAGCTAGTGTTTAGACACAAACTATGCTTTCTGAATCTATTATAAGACCTATTCTCTTATACAGCTGTTTTGTTTGGACTTCAACAGCTGTATCCAGTATGTAAAAGTTGCAAACGTTTCAAAATAAAATGGTAGTCAGTATAGTAATATTTTTGTAACATTTTTTCATAATATTTTTACCTTTTGTGGGTGTAGTGTAACGATCTTCATGTGGTGCATTATGGACAATGTTCTGCCATATAATTAGCAATGGAAATTAAAATACCTAGCGAGAATTTATTTTTTTGTGTGTTAATTTTGTAGCTAATTAATAGAGAGTTTTTGCATAACGTTTTTTTATCGTCCGATATTTTTCTTCCTAGAGCGCATGCTCATAGGAATATCTCAGTAGTGCAGTATTACAGATACCCATGCGCAGTAGGTACAATGTTTCCTATGAGCATGCGCGCTAGGAAGAAAAAAAAATATCGACGATAAAAAAACGTTATGCAAAAACTCTAATGTCTTATCGATAGGAAGTACTGCGTGTTCTACGGTGCGAAAATCGTTACCTTAAGGAATTCTATTTTGTGTCTGCTAAGCGAATCATTTTCTTTTTTATTTGCATGGGCGTGGTCCTTTTCCTGTGCTCCAAGCCTTTCGCTTGCTGGCCATAAGCTATTTTTAAAAGATTTGTTTCCCTGCCACATTCAGAATTGTTATTTATTTATTTTTTATTTCGAGAAAATTTTTTCAACCAGTTTTATGATCCGCACAAAATTGCTGTTCGCAAAGTTCAGCTGCTGATAATGATATGTGGGAAGAGTTATTGTTCTCACTTCAACTAAAAATAAAGAAAAGTGAAACTGGTTTTTTCAAGAGATTTTAATTTTTCTTTCTTCTTTAATCCTAGAAGTCATTGAGCTTTCGATTTTAATTTTTCTTAAAATTTTTTTCTCTTACAATATATTTAAACTTCAATGATTATAACAATACAATGGATAGTGTTATAAAGTATAAATTGTAATTCTTACTTTATGAAGTATGTAATTACGTAATAGTTTAAAGTAACGTCATTAACTGTAATGTTTTTTTTTTCTATAAGTATTTGTGTCCTATGGGAAATTTCCTTTTTTTTTTTTTTTTTTTTTTTTCATATTTCTAAATTAAGCATTTGCAGCCCCCCTCCCCTCGAAGAAAACCCTCAATTATTACACGCAATAAAATGCATGCAGAATGTGCTATTTAGTTACTGTGTCTGTTTTTAATTCTTTTGAGACTCTATTAATATCTTGAAAATCGATTTTCCATTATATTGTGGATGAGAAATTTGTTATTTCTCAAGTTAACATTTCTTGCCACCCCCTTCCCTCCAAAAATGAGTTATATATTTGTTACATGCAACAAAACTTGTAGAATATTTTTTGTTTTTTAATAAAGATAACAAATTTTAATTAATTGATACTTTTACTAGAGGTCTGCTTTTATCAATCTAAGAATGAAAGTGCTGAGATAAATGAATAGAAAAACACCATAAGTAATTTGGTTTAAAGTGCATACGAGAAATGCTGACAAATTTTGTTGGTGTTTTTAAACCAGTTTACATAACGTAATACGTTATATTAAAATGTAAATGAGAAGAAAATATAAACCAATCATTAAATAAATACATTAAATTCAAATTTGGAAAACAACAATCGAACAGCGAAATGAAATGAATAAAAATCAGACGATAAATTCACAAAATCAGTAAATGGAACTTATGTTGAACGAAAGTGATTCTAATTCTAATTTCAATTCTGTTTTGACTTGTTACTGTTCATGGAAATTAAAATTTTATTTAAATAGAAAAAAAAATCCATTTGAATTGTTTCTTGATTCTTAACTACACTTGTGATAAAAATATAATTTATTTCGAGAAAGAATACAGCTTTGCTTAAAAGTGTGAGACATCCTTTAAAAGTACATTTATTTCGAATAAATCAAGTTTTACAATCGTCTACCGAAAAAAATCGACACAAATACTTTTCTGCAAATGAATGCAAAAATAACTATAATATTTTTACGATTTGCAAACGAAATTCAGTAAAATATATATATATATATATCTTTATTCTAGGCCGTTTTATAGAACAAAACTGCATTACTACTAGTAAAACAAAGTTTTGTAAATGATTCTTTTTATTATATAATTTTAAATATATTATTATTATAGATATTTTCACTTTTAAAAAAAAAAAATATGCCAACACAGGAGGTTGTCACATGTAAATTAGTATTCATTTAACGCATTTGCATTTTATATTTTTTTCCTGAGCAAGGAAATCTTTTGGATGAGATTTCCCACATTATTGAAACAAGAACATTAGAATATTGTCTGAGAAGAAATGTGCTTCAAAACTTGCTACAAGAATTCTATAGTAATGATAGCATATCAAACACTATAGAATTTTAACAGTGAGATATAATATATTGTACGTTCCGTGAAGGCAACTCATCTAAAACCTGGTTTAGCTTTATTCTAAACATCTCTTATCAGCCTAGCTTTAAAGCAGTTGCCCTTTTCAGACTCTTGACGGTCCATGATTGTTTGGTTAACCACCACAAATGAGAATATCTGAAATCCCAAACTGCACTCTCTGCAATCTGGGAGAGGACATGGATTCATCCTGTCTGCCCTGCACCTCTACTGTGTAGGGTCGTTATTGGAAGACTCGGGCCCTTATGAACTAAACATGCCACTAAGTGATTTCGTTCGTTTCTCGTTGTTGTTTTTACATTCCTTGTTTTTTTTTTTTGTTTTATTGCTTATTGTAGCCTGCCATTAGAAACAAAAAAAAAAAAAAAAAAAAAAAAAAAAGAATGATCATGTACAATGATCAACATAATGAAAGAATTTTTGTAATGCCTTATTAAAAAAATTAAGTTTTGTAAAGGCGCATTATTTTAAAGCAAAGCTTATATTCAGTCTTGAATGCATTCTTGCGGACTTGACAGCAAAATTGACTTTCTTGTTTAAAACTTCTCTTAGAAAATCATCTAGAAATGCTTTTATCAGTCAAAATTCACTTGGGAAGAAAAAAACGATGTTCAAAAGGAGGAGAATTTTCGTATTTTATCAATTTTCTCAAAAGTACTGAACGAAAAGTTAAGATTAATACTTCCAAACAAAATATTGAAGTAAGAACATTAGAATATTGTCCAAGAAGAAATGTGCTACCAAACGTGCTACAAGAATTACAAAATAATAATAACATATGAGTAAACACTATAGAATTTTAAAAATAAGTTATAATATATTGTACTAGCGGAACTACTCGCAGACAGTCTCAAAGCTCAATTTGAACTTAACCACGATGTTGAAGATAAAAACTTCTTCGAACACGCCAACTCTACAGTCACAGACTTCTTACAACAACCACATACTAATGACTTAGATTTAATAACTCCACAGGAAGTCTGTGATATTATCAGAAAGTTTAAGAATAATAAAACCCTGGTCTGGATCTTATTAATAATCGCATGTTAAAGTCCACTCCTATTAAATTTATTCTGTATATTACCATTCTTTTTAACTTTCTACTTAGGATCTGTCATTTCCCAGCTTGCTGGAAGACTGCCGTAGTATGCCCCATTCCTAAGCCAAATGCTAATTTGGCTTACCCTCATAATTATCGTCCTATCTCACTACTTAGTAGCTTGAGCAAAATATTCGAATCTGCGTTATTTAAACGCCTGAATCAGCATTGCGATCTCCATGACTTAATCATTCCTGAACAATTTGGTTTCAGAAGGCAATTAGAAACCTGTCACCAATTACTTAGGTTGACAGAGCTGATTCATGACGGCTTTAACGAACGCAAATCTACGGGAATATTATTTTTGGACGTAGCCAAAGCCTTTGACAAAATTTGGCATAATTGCTTATTATTCAAGCTCATGCGACTTGATTTTTCCCCCAAAATCATTAAGATTCTTTGCTCCTACCTGCAAACCCGAGCTTTCTTAGTCAGAGTAGGTCGAGTTACTTCCTCACCCAGACCAATAGAAGGGGTGTACCGCAGGAGTCGCTATTAGCGCCCGCCTTGTTTAATATTTACATCAACGATATTCCGAGGGATTGTCAGACGAATCTATTTTGCTACGCTGATGACACAGCAATTGCTACACAAAACAAAGCACCTCAGCTTGCTGTTAAAGACCTTCAATTTTATGTTTACAAACTAGAAAAATGGCTAACCACCTGGAAAATAAAAGTAAATGCAACTAAATCAGCCTGTATGCTATTTACTCGGAAGCGTTCTATTTCTCCACTAGGGAGTATCACTCTTTTGGCCAGCCCGTCCCCTGGGTTACTGAATATCGGTACCTAGGGTTGTTTTAAGACGCAAAATTATCATTTAATTCCCATATCAAGAACACAGTAGCTAAAGCAACTGGTGCGAGTATTAAACTCAACTGCCTAATTTCTCGGAAGAGTAGGCTTGCGATCAAACACAAGCTTCTGCTCTATAAGTCTATCATTAGACCTATTCTGGTTTATGGTACACCGATTTGGGCCTCCACTTCCCTCACTAATATCAAGAGACTTCAGGTGTTCCAGAATAAACACCTGGCTATGATTGCTGATGTGCCATGGTTCGTTCGCCGAAAGATCATCCATAGAGATCTAGACGTCGAACCTATTCCAAATTATCTAATCAAAATTTCAAAGAATTTTCTTGAAAAATGTCCTCAGATTAGCTATGAGTTAATCCGTCGTCTGCTCCCCTGGGGTGTAAAGTTCGTAGAAACGTCCAAGGGCAGTTTACGACGTCTCCTATGATTGTTTTCCTAGAGTTAAGAGACATCATGGCTGTTATCCTGAACAAGCTATCGCGAGTTCAGGTAACGGAGTGGATTTAATATTGTAATTTTACGTCCACTGAGACTAGTTAATTCACTGTGTATCTGAGGAGTCGTTTGGCTTTAAAAGTTAGCGGCTTATTAGTAAACAAAAAAGGATTGGCGCAGAGGTAAAGTGACGGACTCCCGACCGTAAGGTTGAGGGCTCGAATCTGGCACTCGGCACAATTCACTATTTTTATATCTATGCTACGTTGTGCACCTTAATCCTATCTTTAACGGCTAGTGAATAGTTAGGTTTTTATTGTACGCTTTTACCCCTTTTTTTTTTTATGTTAGGAAAATAAAAGTATGGAACAAAACTAAAAAAAAAAAAATTAAAACTAAAATTAAAAAACTGAAAATATTATAAAAATACGGTCCTGTTTATGGCCTTTTTTTTTTTGTGGGAACTAATCATTTTACTTTACAGCATCAACTTCAACTGCTCTCACCGTTCAGCATAATCCCTGTTCACCTGGTTTAATGAGTTCTTAAAACTCTGTTTACTTTTTTTAATATTTTGGCATCGACAACTGGTCTCTAATTGTACTGAACTTAAATTTAACTTTAATTTCTTTTATTTTGTATCTTACTTTTATTATTATTAGTATTTTTATCTTTTTTTTTAGTACCATTTAACTTGAATTTTTATAAATTTTATCTTGTAATCTATACTAACCTAATTAAGCAGCCATTTAAAATTTAAAGCATATCTATTAATTAAGATGAGGAGGTTTTAGGGGTATTTCCCCAGTTGGTACTCCGTAATCGGTATGCCAGTTGCCAGTTGCCAGTTGTTGTTGTTGTTCTAATGCAGCTGGCAATACACAGACAGAATTTTTTATCAGAATTTTCAATATCGTAAAGAATATCGTTTGGAATTCTATAATTTTTTATTTCTTCTTTTTTTTTTTTTATTCTGTTACTTGATTCTTACATTATTCTAAATTCTTTGATTTTTGTTCTTACATTATTCTAAATTTTATGAGTAACCTGTATATCGGCCTAGCAGACTGCATTTTTTTAAATAAATTTGTCCTATTTTTTTTATTATTTTTGTTTGAAATTCAAAAACAAACATTTAAAATAAGAGCTCTAGATTGGAGGTAAGGTGTAGAGACTCTAACTTCAAAGCAATCAAATGCTTTTAACAAAGACACAAAGGTCTGTTCTTTCATTCTGTTTGATGCCACTGCCGTAGTTGTCGCTTTTTCGGAGCATGGAGGACAAATGGATGCACCATGGTTCTCTCTAAATGAACGTACGTCAAGTATAAGTTTTTAAGCTGAATAGAATTACTATTAGTGAATAGACTCACTAGTAAATGGAACGTTCTAAAAATCAATGCACTCTTGCGCATAAAGTGACATCCAACGTCATGTGCCACTTATGGAAGTAATTCAAAGATACTGAATCCGAAGGGAGAATGCCTGAAGGAGATCATCCATGAGCCACCATGGCAAATGAAGACCTTTATCCGTTCATTTTTTCCCTACATCAAACTGCAGCGATATTCTCCATAAGAACTCTAACAGCTCGATAAAATGTAACCTTGATAACAAACGTAAAAAGTCCACGGCTTCACCCGGCGAGCACAGAGGACAGACATCCCGAGTAGCTGCACCCATGCGGTGCAAGTGCTTATTGAGAAAATCGTGTCCTGTCGAGAGTCGGAAATTTACTGTATAAACTGCATGGGGCAAGTCCATTGGGGTGGGTGATGAAACAGGTCTATTCCACGTTTTATCAATTGAAAGGAGTTTGTAAGTTTGTTTCAAGGGTCTGTCTGTTTTTCTTCTTTACCTCAGAACTAAACTGATGAAAGGATAAAGGAAATTGGGGCTGTGGTAACTTACAACCCTTTTCGGCCAAGAGATTTTCCTTTTCAATTCCAGGCACCCCGCAATGGCTGCGAATCCACTGAAAAGCAATCACCCAGCCAGAAAGGGCTTATCTTAGCTTGTTCAACAAGGAAGCAATCACTAAGTGTATAGGAGACAGTTGCCAAGATTGCTATATTCGTTCATTACAGCAAGACGTAACGGAGTTCAAGTTAATAAGTTCTCTCGCGTCCTTTTGTGAAGACATAGGGATCAAGGACGACTAAGTTTACAATTCCTAGAAAGATCTGTTTACAAAAAGACCTGCTGTGTGAGTCCTGCTCTTTCCTGCGCACAAAAGAGACCATTTAGCATTCTTATAAAGGAACCTTGACTTTGTTACCAGATATTAGTAAGGAAACATTCTATTCATTAATGAGGTCCAATCCAGTTTAAGCGCTTGTTCTCGACGTGTGTTCATTTGGAGAGGTGCCACTATCTGTACTCAATGTTCCCAGAAAGCGACAACTATATCAGTGGCATCCTATTGGAGGGGTCCAACAGACCTCTGTCAGACACGGGAGCAAGACCGAATCGATCTTGCTCCATTGTCTGAATAACAAGCCACGCTTATTTCTAGTTGTGTGTGGCAGCTGGTCGTAAATGGGGTCCGCGAGGATCCCTTTGATGCGCGGGGGAAAAAATGACTCTAGTCGGAGCGCGGTCTACATATAAGATTCTTTTCGAGGGTTCTGAAACTGGTTTCACTAGGCAGACTATTCTCCCGCTGGAAGCGGCTATACAAGTGAAGCTGAATGGAAAGCTTCCTTGTTTATGCCTGCGAACGGGTATGAAAAACTCGTAGACTGGCAAATCATTCCGTTGAACTCGAGGTTTGGTTTGCCGCTCTACAATCAATTTTTGCACACTTTGAGCTATTTAGACTGATCTACAGTTTAACGTGGATTCTAAATAACTCGGATTCGAACCTGAAGCCTGTGGTGCCAAAGGCTAGAGCACTAGCCAATTGGTCATCAGGCCGCGTTGAATTCGAGAAGTGAATCTACAATCCCTGATGCTATTTTCAAATTTGTGAATGTAGTGTGATAACTACAGGGGTCTGATGGTCGCGTGGCTAGCGCCCTGGCTCTTGATTCCACAGGTCTCGGGTTCAAATCCCAGCGGTGCCATGGATGCTTGTAGTATCTCGGAATCCACTCTAAGCCGTAAGTCCCGGTCTCCTATGATCGTAGAGCGTCACAGAACCCCATCAGACTTCTCACCCACATCATTCCCAAACTGTATAGAGGCAACTTAACTTTAGGCACGGTGTAATAGCTACCTGGGTAACATTGAGAATCTATTCCATCTCTTCCGTTGTGGTGGCGGGTGATATTTTAGGTTGAAGAGCCCGGCATACGAAAGCAACAGTTTTACAGTTGATATCATAGATTATACATTTTTAACTACCTGTTATCTAACAATTTTTAACATCTCTTTTTTTCCCCCAGGTTTTTAGGTGGTATCAATTCTCTCCTCAACCACCAGCGCATCAATGTACGAATGAGAGGTTCTTTATTTGACATACTATTACTACACAACACCATATCACAGTGCCTAGAGCAGAGTTGCCCCTTGGGATTTTGGGAATGAGGTGGGTGAGAAAAAGTCTGAGAAGAAGTCTGTGACGCTCTACGGTCATGAGAGACCGGGACCTACGATTTAAAGTGGATTCCGAACCGCACCGCCGGGACTCGAACCCGAAACTTGTGGCACCGAACGCCAGAGCGCTAGTCACTCGGCCTTTTATTTATGAGTTTACTGTTAATTTTTATAGCACGTCATAAAAGAGATATTTTCCAATTTGAGAAATCTGGCACAAAAAGTTGTTAGCGCTTTTGGTTCAACTTATACCTGCGAATCATTTTTTACGAAAATGAAATTGACCCAACACAAAAAGATGTTCAAACGTAACGGACGCTCACCTGCAACACCCATTACGATGTGCAAATACCCTAATTGAGATCGATTGACAAAAGCTAAGTGAAAGAGTGGAGAAACCAATATCGCACTAGTAAAATAAATGTTTTTTAATGATTTCATTTTTTTTTTTTTTTTTTCGTTTATATTTTTTTTTATTTCATTTTGAGTGTTCTATATTTCGCTACAATGTGCGTTTAGTATCATTATTATTATGAAATTATCTGTATTTATATGTAAAACTAATAGTAAAATCTCATTATGCTTCAGTTTTTCACTCTACAAAAATGTCTGTAGTGGGTCTAAATCGAATAGGGGGATCTATAACTTAACATGCGGCCCGCGGAGTTAGGATGCATTTCCAAAGTGGCCCGCAAGATCATTTGGGTTGGCCACCCCCTGTTTCAATCTATAAAACAAAACGGCAGTCAAGGATAAACTCCAACAATATGTTGTGCACAACTGTTTGTTTCTGCTGTTTTAATCCTATTTGATTAAGTCAGAGGTTTGCCAGGTGTGTGAGTCCAAAAATCAAAGTCCTAGTATACTTTTATTTATCAAGCAAATCCCTTAAGAATAGCTTTAAAAAATAACTATTTTTTTTTTTTTACAAAAGTTAATTGCATTGCTTGGCCTCCTAAATGTATACATTGAAAAATAAAGTGTCAAAGTCATATTTAAACCACCACCTCCATCACAACTACTACAACATCATTGTGATTTAAACTCAGATGTCCTTGCACAGTTTTGTCAATGATGCGGGTGAAATTGTGCCGCCCCAATTTCGGAAGAACACATCCGTCACTGGCTCTCTCTCTCCTTCTACTTCTGTCGCTGGCGAACTGTACTGTTAATGCCTCACAATTTGCATACACATTGGAAGTCTAATTGTTTTCAATGCATCAACAGGAATATCAGCATTTCAAATACTGTTCTATTTAGAAAATAGAAAGACGAATTTTTTTTTTTTTATTTCCAATGGCAAGGCAATACAAAAATGGAAAAAATACAGAATAATAAAAACAATGTACACATAAGAGTTCAACAAAGTTAACCGAAGTCGTTGCCTAGAGAGTTGTCTAGCTTGCCAGTATCACGGATTCACCATAAAGTGCCAAGCAATGATGGTGATGAGCTCGGTTCACCAGTTCTGCCAAATCACAAAGAATGCAGTTTGGTTCGTCAAAATTCCCAATGTAGATGTTCAATAGATCAGTTCTTTTTTTACACTCATGTCCATAAATTAAGGATAATGAAGTTCAGGCAAAGAAAGAGACAGAAGCAAAACAAATTTGACTTATTTGTAAAGTCTATTTATTAAACAAAAAGGTAAAGAGCACAAAAGATGCTATATGTTTGACATAATTAATAAAAATTGCGATTTTTTACTCCCTGGAGCAAATTAAAAAAAAAAAAAAAAACCTATTTACAAAAAACAGTATAACATGGTTAGTATGATGGTTAATATGGAGTATGTCTCCCGGACGATGCAATACAGGCCTTACAACGCCTAGGCATGCTGAGTATCAAATTATCAATCTGATCTTGGGGAATATTACACCACTCATCAAGCAATGCCCTCCGAAGTTCCGGTTGACAGGTGGGAGGGGGTTGACGGGCTGCAATTCGTCGGCCAAGCATATCCCACACATGCTCTATTGGATTCAAGTCCGGTGAGTATGCTGGCCAATCTATACGGGTGATATCCTCCAATTGAAGGCATTCGTCTACAATGTTTGCACGGTGAGGACGGGCGTTGTCATCCATAAACAGAAATTCAGCACCCATGGCGCCCCGAAACAAACGTACATGTTGTTCCAGAATGATATCCCGATAGATGTGGCCTGTCATCGTTACACTCTGAACATGAAGGTCAGTACTGGAACCAAGAATAATTCCTTCCCAGACGAGCCATCCTGCACCACCGTAACGGTGTCGTTCAATGGTGTTCTCTTGGTGGTACCGGGTACCTGGCGCTCTCCATATGAAAGTCCGGCGAGAATCAGACTGCAAACTAAATCTTGATTCATCGGCAAACATCACACCAGACCACTGTTGCGGTGTCCACAATGCATGCCCTCTACTTCAGGTTAATCGCAGGCGACAGTGAGTTGCGGTAAGTGGAACACATCTGACAGGCCTACGAGCATATAGACCAATGTGCCCTAAGCGTCTGTACACGGTCTGCCATGAAACTGTCGTACCGGTAGCTCAAGAGAGCTGACGAGACAGGTCTGATGCTGTGCTCCGTCTGTTTCTTTTGGCAGTAACTGCTAAATACCGGTCCTCATTCGGCGTTGTAACTCGGGGACGACCTGTGCTGTAACATCTACTCACATTACCATCATCTTGGAATCGTTGCCAAAGCCTGGAGATGACACTCTGGGCGATTCCAAGTTCCGCGGATAGTTCCAGCTGGGTACGTCCATATTCCAGTCGTCCGACCACGTAAAAAATCATCCAAATGCTTCCTTTGCGTCATAACTATACGGTTATTGCACTGAAAGGCTTTTAAAGCGCTTGTGAACAATTTTACTTCTTTGCCACCTTTCCTTATATACCCCTCTCTTACACTCTCGTCATTGTGACGTACTATCGCGCCATCTGGTGGTTTCCTGTAATTTGCATATTCTTCTTCAAGATGTGTGTGATAATTCTACAGGTGAAATTTTTATTTTAGAGTTCAATTTCTATGTGATTCTGAATTATCCTTAATTTATGGACATGAGTGCATATAGACAAGCCACCAGCATTCCATTGCAATACAGGCAGTCCAACCGGACGACAGTCAGGATAGCAGCGAGAGCTCATGCCGAAAATTGTAGACCACTTAGCCGTGTAGAACGTTGCCCAGGGTGCACCACTAGGAGGTTCCACATTGCACCCCAAGAAAGAAATTATAGATAGTCAAAAAATTAAAATATAAATGCTAGCGATTCTTTTTTTTTTTAAATTCTGATGTTATAAGTAAACGTTTTAACAATTAATAGCAAATAGATACGTTTTTTTTTTTTTTTTTTTTTTTTACTTAAAAATTAATCTCATCGTTTTCAATTTCGTTTTCAACCTGAATATGAACTTCGAATACTGTTCTATTTAGAAAAAGAAAAATTATAGATATCAAAAAATTAACATAAATATGCTAGTGATTCTATCTTCATCTTATTGTTATTATTTCTTTAAAATTTTGATATTATAATAAACATCTTAACAATTAATACAAATAAATGTAATTTCTTTTGGGGACTCAGTCCCCAAAAGATAATAATAAATAAATAAATGAATGAATGAATAAAAAATAAATTAATTAATAGTTTTTCAAATAAGTTATCTTTTTCTGTAAGGTTAATCGTTTTCCATCATAAATAATTGTTTTCTGTAAAACAAATTCTTTTTCAATTTATCAATGTGAATATCCGCATTCGAATAGTTTTATATTTAGAAAAAAACATTATAGTTGTAATATATATATATATATATATATATATATATATATATATATATATGCTAGTGGTTCTATCCTTTTTGTTATTAAAATTTTGATGTTATGGTGGGGTTATGGTATATTTTGACGTTTGATGTTATGGTAAATTTTTTTTTTAGCAGTTAATAGCTAATATTTGCAACTTTTTTTATTTATTTATATATTTTGGTGGATGAGCTATGAAAAAAAAAAAAAAAAAAAACTAATCGTTTTTTCACATAAATAAATAATGTAATTAAATGATAACCTCTTTATAAAAATCTGTTTTCGAAACTATTCATTTTTGCTATGATAATAAAATCAACCCTTCTGAAAATGCCTCACCCGCAACAATCGTGAGATTCTTCAAATACCTCGTTATTGGGAAGAAGAGGAAATACCTTAACGACAGGTGATTTTGAACAAAGAAGAGTCAAAATCAATTTCATACTTGAATGACAAACTTTGATGCAGGCGGCCAAAGTTTTCGCTTTCTTTGATAACTTTTAAAGGTGAAAAGAAAAAAAAAACTCCCTCGCGCTAAGCATAAAGTACATTAATTCTAGTAATGCTCTATCTAGGCCAGGGGTCTCCAAACTACGGCCCGCCAGTGTCATCAATCCGGCCCGCGTCAGCGAATAGCTTATTGCTGCTGTAATAAGTTGGATAAGAAAACACAGAATGATAATAACTCGGTTTTATTGACTTGCTAGGTAAAGCTTAATGGCAAGTATAATAAACAGAAAATTTAACTTAAGCATAACAACTAACAAATAATTGAAATGAATTCCACTAACATTATAAACTAGTGAACATCCCGCGGTTACCTTCGGTAGTTATACCTACCTATTTCTGCTTTTAACCAATAGATGTCCTCAAGTGTCACAGTCGTATCGATAAACACAACAGTAATTTAGTAATTGAACCAGCGAATTTAGAAGCGTATGCTCGCTCAGAGCGCGTACTCGGCGACTAGTCTACAAATTATAGATAATGGCAGAAAAATTAAAACGGTTTTGGCCCTTGGTACTTACTGGGTAAACAGTATGGCCCTAAGACTGGAAAGTTTGGAGACCCCTGCTCTAGGCACTGTGATGTGGGGTTGTTTAGTAGTAGTATATCAAATAAAGAACTAATGAACTTCTCATTCGTACATTGATGCGCTGGTGGTTGAGGAGAGAATTGATATCACCTAAAAGTTGGGGGTATTCTTTTGTCGTCAAGATTTACTGTCTGTGTTTGAGGCATAAGCAAATCAAAATCGTAGTTCATCTCAATTGAAATCCAAGATTTGGAATTCTGGGAGATCTGTTATGAATAAAGACATTTTGCACACACTTCGTTTTTGAGACACTTTTGAGACACAAGACATTTTGCACACTGATTGCTCAGAAAAATAGCAAAATCGAAATCGACCTAAACGCACTTTTCGAGACCTTAAACTGTTATTTGATGATATCTTTTGAAGTGAGGTTCCTACATTAAAGTTTTTAAAGGGTTTAACTTCAGGCAAGATTTTGTATTTATTGATATCAATATTCAGAATTTCCTTTATTTTGAATTTTCAAGTTAAATTTATAACTTTTAAAAAAAAATTTTTTTGAACAGACATTAAAAAAAGGGTAACGTTCGAATGAAGGTGTCGTTTTCCATCCAATGAAACCTAGAAAAAAATTATTAGTATGTAACCTTTTAAATTACATCAGAATCGATTTTTCGAAAATTCTTACATTTGGCTGGAAATTTTGATTCAATGTCCAAAACACACTTTAATTTTTCAGTACCTTCTTGAATATTTTCGGATAGAATTATAATGTCATCCATGTAAAAAAAAAAAAGAATAGCGCCATTGTTCAGTATGTCTCTCAAAACATAAGAAACAGAACATTGAAAAACAGTAAGGGGCAAAGTGCTAATAGGGCAAAATTAAACTCAGACCTTAATCAGTTATAAATGCTGTGTTTTTCTTGCTGGTTTCATCATTAGGAACGTGAAAAATCATTCCTTTAGATCAAAGTGTTGCAAAGACATGCAGAATGAAGCTTGTCTATGACGAATCCAACAAGGGGCAGAGGAAATCGATCTTTTATAATTTTCTTATTTAATTTACGGTGATCCACGTAAAGTTCGAGGGAACTAATCATGAATATTTCAGCTGGATGTTGCTGCCCGCTAATTGGAAAGGAGAAATGGAATGCATCTCCCCCCCTTCTCATATATATATATATACAGGGTGTCCCAGCAAGACCGGATAAACTCTACACAGCCAGATTCTTTGTTTGGAATACTTAAAAATGCCCAAAGAACTGTATCTCTACGACCCATAGTTTTTCGAGAAAATGCGGGAGAAAATGTATGACGTCATATCCGGTTCATGAAAAAAAAAAACTTTATTCGAAACATGAACATCGTTTCTAAAAAAAAAAGTAACTAGACATTAAGTAACTTTATCAACATTTTTGCTATCCATTTGCTAACTTTAATAAACTTATGCAAATTTATTTTAGTATTTGCATAAGTTTACATAAGAAGATGTTCGAAATGTCCAACGCGCATAATGAGGCACGTGAAACGACGTCAAGCCGTTGTTTGAAGATCTCCAGATCTGGCCCCTTTTAAATTTCTTCCTATGGGGGCCATCTAAAGGAATTTTTTTATCGACACCCAGTTACTTCAGAAATGGACTTAGTTGCTCGTCGCCATAGTGCGTTAAATTTTGTGGACACTACGATGCTAGAACATGTACAGTCAACCATTCCAAGACGCGCACTTGCATGCCTCCGTATGCGCGGGGGACATTTCGAGCATCTTCCTATTTAAAATTATGTAAATACTGATGTTTATGTTTCGAATAAAGACTTTTTAGTAAACTGGATATAACGTCCCATATTTTCTCTCGCATTTTTCTCGAAATCTATGGATCGTAGAGATACAGTTCTTTGGGCATTTTTATGTATTTCAAACAACGAATCTGGCTGTGCAGAGTTTATCCAGTCTTGCTGGGACACCCTGTATATATTACATGAATATTCTATGAAATAATTTTGATATTGTGAGTAGTAAATTTTGTTTCTTAATAAAAACTGAAAGCATTGATAGGTATAATTTTAAATTTATAACAAAAACTAATTTAGGAAAATTATATCATGCTCGGTGGAGTTTTCAGTTTTGTGTTTCAATTTGTGTAAGTGCATGCATTTAGAAAATCAAATTAACCAAATAATGCGCAACTGTGTTTAGTTGAAAGTAACTGAAGTATATTAATTTACGAATAAGTGATTTTAAAGGCTTAATGGAAATTTTTTCTCAAAATCAAAAAAAGCTTACAGCGCATCAAAATATATTCACCAGAACTCCTTCCACGCCAAATTTCAGTTGAATCGGTCCGGAAATTTCGCTACCGCTGATCTGCTGAGAAAAGCGACTTATTTTCTCCCCAATTAAAGTGATTTAAGCCGTCTGGGTTCACAATGTGGGCCACTGAGCATGAAGGTCGAATGGCGAAATTTCCAGGAGAGAGAAAAAAAAAAAAAAAAAGGCGAATTCGCTTTCTTTTCATCCGAAAGAAATGGTAGTCAAGCATGAACGCAGCAACTATCACATGCACAAAGCCGAGCGACAAATAGAAAGAGCGTGCTTAATCCATTTTTTGAACTTAAAGAAATGATTATTTTTAACGATTTACATTTCTTTAATACAATATATAATTATATAATTAATTATAAAAATTATATTTTAAATATTCATAATTTAAAATAACTTAAAATAATCTTCATTTAAGTACTTTTTCTTCTCTGTCGAGTACACTATAATTCGATTGTGTTGAATTTCTATCATACAAATGCTATTATTGTTAATGTTGTTCTAATGCAGCTGGCAATACAGAGACAGTTCATCTTTATGCCATAAGCAAGGGCTGCACCGCTGTTACTCATGAAGTACTACCCAGAGGGTACGTGTAGCTTGAAGATAGGTGACGGACTCGAGTCACACTATCACCTACAATTCTCAACGATCCTATTAGACAGAGACCTACGGCTTAAAGTGAATTCCGAACCACTATATCGATGGCACCACCAGAACTTGAACCCGAGGTATCGAACATCAGAGGCTAGTCACTGGCCATCAGGGCCCATTTTTAATGTTTGATATTACATTCAATTAGTAAATACCCGGGATAGGAAATTTTATGGATCGTCTGTAAAATGTAGTGATTTTCAGAGGTTTTAATGAATTGCGGTATTTTTCTATATGGTTTCGTGATGTTGGATACATTTTAAAATGTATGATAATTCAAAAATAAGAGAAGTGAACTCCGGACGAGTGATTCTTTTCCGATACCCAGATGTATGTGGGTGCGACGCAGATGAAATAAACGAAAGTGCAAGGTGACAGTTAAGATCCTCCAGAAGTGAAATAAGATGAACACAAATAAAATATTTCACAAGTAGGTTGGAATAGATGACATCTTTTATATATATATAATTATCTGTGTTTGTCATTGAATTCATCCTAAACGGCTGGGCCGATTTTGATGAAATTTTTTTGTGTGTTTGACAAAACATAGAGAATGTTTTTATGCTACCCTTTGTAAGTCGCCACCAGAGGATGCTGCAGTCTATCAACTTCCATACCGTTCAGCCAATTTGTATGAAAATTGGTAATACTATGTATTCGAGTATGGAAAATAGGTTCGCAATATCCACTTTATTGTGACTTGCCGCCAGAGGGTGCTGCGGTATTTCATCTTATAGACCGTTCAAACGATATCCATGAAAATGAGTATGTACATATATTGGAATATGGAGAATAGATTCGAGATATGTAATTTTTTACAATGCATTTTTTTTGGCAGGACAACGTATGCCAGGATCTGCTAGTATATGTATATATATTAAAAAAAAAAAAGTAACAGATTATTTGCTGATGCTCAATAATACGAAAACTTTTTTTTTTTTTTTTTTTTTTGAGACCATAGTCGACAAAACGTCATTTTTGAAATGTATGGTCATACTCCGGTAGACTGATATTTACAAGTTGTCAAAACAAAGACTTCTTAAGAAGCGGATATTAATCATTTGCCTTTTTAAGAAAGCTTTGTGCTTCAGGGTTGAACACAGGAGATTTCAATTCCAAAAAAGAGATTTACGATTTTTGTGTTTTTACACGGAAATCTTAAGTCGTACGCAGTACTCACTGATTATTTTTACTTGGCATTAGGTATTTGCAATATGTTAAGTGAGCTTTGCCATGAAATCTTATGTTGATGGCAATAAGACACTAAGTAATCCTCTTAGGTGTAAGTGAATATTTGAGAATGTATTCTGCCATTTTCGGGGTGTGTTTTCCTGGTTTTTCTAATTTCAAGCATTTCCCTTTTTTTAATACGCTTTTATTAGTTTCACCTATGTATATGTTTGTTTGTAACTAACTCTTTGGGCTCGATTTTGCCCTGCTTTAAGCGATCAGATTTAATTTAAACGTTGTAGACTTATCAAGGACCGACGACATTAAAATATTTTGATAAGTTTATTATCTCATCATGATTAGGATCGCCAGAATGAGTGATTTTATTTTAACTTATGAAGAGCAATTTAACCCATGTAGAATGAAAGTATTTAGTAAAGACATTCAAACCTACGTGGGACAGTAGCACAATGGTTAACGCACCTGACTATGGATCAGGAGATTCCCTGTTCGAATCCTGGTTGGCTCGATCTATTCGATTTTAGCCTTTGTTTTACTCACAATTAAATTATTGTAGGAACTATAGTTCCAGTCCTCTGTACCGGGACCTCATTTAAATATTATAGTTTAAAAACACGCTTTTAGAGATAATAAAACTAAAAACTAAAAATAATTGTTAACATAAGAATAAAATGTCACTGTTCTAAAAGCGTGGGGTGCTTTGTATGACATTTTTAAACTAACTCTGCATTTCGGAATGAAACTAGTGAAAATTATAATGATTGATATCGAGCACCCCACGCTTTTAGAACAGCGACATTCATTTTCTCGTCGGTCATTTTATTCTTATGCTAACAATTATTTGTTACTTTTTAGTTTGATTAACTCTAAAAGCGTGTTTTTTAGTTTTTTTAAACTATAACTTTTTAGGAATCCTTCCAGAGAGTCACCATCATTTTAATTCGTATTGTCTTTTAATTGAAGTAGAAATTAAGTATAGTGTAAATAGAATGCTGAATTGGGGGACGTCGAGATACAGGGTTGCCCAATTTTTCAGTATTTTCAATACACGTTTCAGTGTTGGGTTCAATTTTTGTAGTAACCAAGATAAATGTTATTTTTTTTTTTCAATTCCTACTATTATTTCACACTCTCCCTATATATATATCTTGTTCAAATGTTCAGTAGTTAGTAAAATACTTTTTACTCATCCACTCAAGTTCAAATACATTTTTTTTTTTTTAACTTGTAGTGGATGACACTTGATGTTAATATAGTTTTTTTTTTTCAAATATTAATTCATTTAATTAAATTTAATGAATTAATTTTAGTTTTTTTTGGATTTAAGTAGTATGTGTCTACCAATAGATGGCGCCAGATGTAAGAGGAAAATTTCAACTTTATTTAAAAAGGACTTTCAGATATATATGAGGGAAAAAGTAGGAATTGATTAAAAAAAATTTTTTTTTAATTTAAAAATATTACTTGTTATATCACTTACTTGTTATCATTACTTGTTATTAGATATTACTTGTTATATCACTTTTTGGTAATCATGTATTGGGTTATGGTGGTGCAAGACAATGAATAAAAACTTATAGAAGCTGTTCTGTTATTAAGAAATAAAAAGGATTTAATGTTTTACAAATAGAGCACGTTTCTCATTAAAATGTACAATTCTATTTCGCGTGTCTTAAGTTATTCTGTAATACTTTGGTACCTCTTCATTTGGTACTATTACTTTAAAAGGATATATATGTATTTTGTAAGCAAATTTAGACTATCTTTAAGTGTGTGGAAAAATTGTAAAAAATACTTTGTTATTAAAAGCTATTTTAACAGATATATGAATTCATAAAAAGGATTGATTTTATTTCGAAACTCTTTTAAATTCCGGGCCTGATGGCCGAGTGGCTAGCGCTTGGTGCCACAGGTTTCGGGTTCGAGTCCCGGCGGTGCCATGGATGTTTGTAGGGGTTCGAAATCCACTTTAAACCGTAGGTCCAGGTCTAATAGGATCGTAGAACGTTGTGGGGGTAGTGTTAATCCGCGTCCGTAGCCTATCTTGACGTATGCCCCCTGGGTAGTGCAAAATGAGTAACAGCAACTGTAAATGAGCAGCCCTTGCTTATGGTATAAAAGGTATTTGCCAGCTGTATTAGAAAAAACAAGTAATATAAAAAAAAATAAATTTAAGTTAATTTTTTTTTTTTCCTTTGCTTTATAAATAATTTTCATTCATTCTTTTAAGTTTATCTGGCGGCATCTATTGGTTGATATATGCAACTTAAATCTAAAAAAACTAAAATTAATTAATTAAATTTAATTACTGAATTAACATTTGAAAATCTGTATTAACATCAGGTGTCATCCACTACAAGTTCAAAAAAATGTATTTGAACTTGAGTGGATGAATAAAAAGTATTTTATGAACGATTGAAAATTTGATCAAGATATATATATGGAGAGTGTGAACTAATAGAAGGAATTGAAAAAGACCTTGCCAGATGGATTTGTTTTGTTACCTTTAACGTAAAGGCAAAATAATATATCAATAAAATGATGCTCTCAAAAGTATATGTGAAGTTGCAGAGCGTCCACCTGAGGGTAAGGTGAGCAGTAAAAAGAAAACTCGCAATGACACTTTTGGTATCCCAGGCTTCAGGCTCGAATCCTGGGGTGGCATGGATATTTGTGAGTGGTTTGGAATCCACGTTAAACTGTTAGTCCCGGTCTGTTGAGCCCTCGTGTGCATAAGATGACCGTAGAGCGACAAACCAAACCAATCTTGATGGGCACGGCCTGATGACCAATCGGCAAGCGCTCTGGCCTGTGGTACCACAGGCTTCAGGCTCGAATCCTGGCGGTGGTATGGATGTTTGTGAGTGGTTCGGAATCCACGTTAAACTGTAGGTAATGGTCTAATTATCCCAAAACGGGCACAAAATGATCGTAGAGCGACAAACCAAACCCCTTGATGGGAACTCTTTGTTTCGTCATCGCTTATCGGGTTTCGAACCCAGTTTACTCACTTTGAAACCTAGTGCGCAGTCCAGCAATCTTTTAAAAGCATTTGTGAGTGAAAATAGCTAGGAATAGGGCATAATTCCTCAATGTTATCTACCGGAGCTTTGGTATTAGCATCGTTCTCTAAAGTACCAATAAACCGAAGACTACACAGGAGTGAATATAGTGTTAAAAACAGTTACTTTGTAAACATGTTATGTGTTGTAAACATTTCCTTCTAAATGAAGGATAAGTAGATTTTTTCTTCTTTTTTTTTTATTCCAGTGATAACGAGTGTTCAGTTGTCGCTCCTTATTCGTTTTCATTATCCCATTTGGAATTCTGGACGCGAAATTGTAATTTAATTAAACTAGAAGTGTTATGTTTCCTCGCCAAACAGATATGGAGATAAACTCTTTGCAAGGTCACTAAAAGTCCTGTGTTGGCGTGTGTTTATCAAATTCCGCAGGGTATCATGAAATTTATGAGCGTAAAACGAAAATGTGTGATCGTTAACATGAATTCTAAATAGATTTGCTTGCAGTAATTGGATTCCTTATATTTAAAAAAAGAAAATCTCAGTTTCTCTAATTCACAAGCTCGAAATGCAAATACTTTCTATCATTAGATCATAGCTAGATTCCTTGAAATGTAATGTACGGGATTTTTCTTTTTTGCACATTTACAGAAAAAGGACTTTTAAGGATTTTAGCGACATATAATTTATATATACATATATATTATATATAAATATTATACATAAAAATATTATATATAAATATTATACATAAAAATATTATATATAAATATTATATATAAAAATATTATATATAAATATTATACAAAATATTACATATATATTAAACATGTCTTTATATTTATAATTTTTCTGTACATGTGCTAGTCACTGAACTCCTCCTAAACGGCTGGACCGATTTTTGATGAAAATTTTGTATGTGTTTGAGTGGGACGCTGAATGGTTTAGATCAGGAATGGGCAAACTACGGCCCACCGGAAGGTTCTATCCGGCCCGCGGATAGAATTTTTACTTGCCTGTCCGAGGCAAATTAAAAGAAATATATAGCAGTTGTTTCTAAATATGCCAAAGTTAGAGTTTTACAAATCGTTTTCGAAAGTAAGTTTCCCAAATTTAATGTCTCCCGCCCAGAAAATCAGTGCTATTTTTGCTTCCTCTTATATATATTTTTCAATTATGAACCTTAGAAAGAATTATTTCAGAAATAGACTGACGAGCATTTAGTCTCGTTCCTTAGAATCAGTACATCTCACTTCGAACCTCACTATAAACTTTTAAAAATGAAATCGCAATTACATTCTTCTCATTAACATATTTAAATTGTCATAATTGTATATTGTTCTTAAAATTTTAGAAAAATTTATCTTGGCCCGCCAAACTTTTTTTTTATTTCGATTTTTGGCCAACGACCGAAAAAAAGTTTACCCATCCCTGGTTTAGATTCAAAAATTGGACTCGGTAGTGAAGCAGCACTCGGGTTCTTCCGTACGTGTGTTTGGAACTGAACTCCTCTTAAACCGCTTAACCGATTTTGATGAAATTTTGTGTGTGTGTTTGACAAAATATGGAGAATGTTTTTACTCTATGCTCTTTGTGGTAAGTCGCCACCAGAGGGTGCTGCAGTCTATCAACTGCTATACCGTTCAACCCATTGCAATGAAAATGTGTAATAATATGTATTCGTGTATGGAAAATAGGTTCGCGCTATCCACTCTAGTATTATTTGCCACCAGAGGGTGCTGCAGCATTTCATCTTATAGACCGTTCAAACGATATCCATGAAAATGAGTACGCACATATATTGGAACAGGGGGAAAATATTCGCTATATGTAATTTTTCTGACAGGACAACATATGCCAGATTCTGCTAGTATATATATATATATATACACATACAGTATGCGAACACTCTACTAACTGCAAAGAAAAATTAAAGTAATGATTAATGATTTCTAAGTAATTGCTGCGCATTTACGGGTCATAAGTGAGACCTATTAGCCCAACTGCCCATGCGAGACTTTTTGCATAACTCGTCATAATGGTCATCGAATCTTCTCAATTTGAAAGCAGTGAATGAAACCTTATTTGGGTTAATTTGGTTAATTGGAACGATTTTTTTAATTACGTTTCTTAAAACAAACCTTAAAGAAAATTTCAGAAACCCTGTCATTATCGTCAAGGGTGGCTTTACATGTAGGTCTAAAACCTGAATTCACAATTGGGTTTGACCTGCAATAACTACATAATTATTTAATAGAAATACTTTGTTCAAAGTATTTTAATATAAACTGTCGAACAGCAATAACTTACAAAAGGAAATTGTTATCTCATAGAAGCACAAAACTATAGCCAAATATGGGGCCTGCCGTTGGCTCAGTGGCTAATGCTCTGGCACTCGGTATCACAGGTTGCGGGTTCGAGTCCCGGCGGTACCATGAATGTTTGGAGTGGTTCGAATCCACTTTAAACCGTAGGTACTGGTCTAATAGGATCGTAGAGAGTTGTGGGGTACTGGGACTCTTCGTCCGTAGCTTATCTTCAAGCTTCACATGCCTTCTGAGTAGTGCTCAATGAGTTACAGTGGTACAGCCCTTGCTGATAGCATAAAGATTAACTATCTCTGTATTGTCAGCTGCATTAGATCAACTATTTCTAATCGTTTTTATTGCTGTTCTTAAAAGGTGTATTTTTTGTATTTTCTATGTAACTATGGTTACTTAACCATGCAAATATTAAAAGAAATTTTTGTAATAGTAGTCCATCCATTCAATTTCATTGCCAAGTATCGCAAGATGTTGTCATTGTTAGAGGTACAACACGCAGTTCCGAACTGCTTTTTACCGTTTTCTTTCTCCTGCTTGAAATTCCGAGCAGGAAGGCAAACTTGTCCAGTGGGCTGAAAATAAATTCGCTGTTTATTCAAATGGGCAGATAGGTCGCCGCAAGGTTAAGTAACGGATGTTAACATATCGAATCCGTTATGTTTGTGCGTCGTTAACAAATTTCTACGCTCTCCGTTAGTTCAGTGATCAGCTTGTTGACCTCTAAAGGTCGAACAGATAATCGCTAATAACACGAGGTCTCATTATCCACGACACTGAATATTTGCTATCAGATTTGAGTGACAGGTTGTTCTCATTAGTACAAAACACTAGTTGCATGTAATATAACTATCCACAAGACTGCTTATCTGCTGTCAAATTTGAATGATAGGTTATTATGTACTTGTTAAAGAACATACATTCTTCTCTCCTGGAAAAGAAATGCTGGGAATGTGTCCAGCAGTTAAATTTACTTGAAAAAGTTTAATTCTGTGTAATTCGTACAAATTACTTGAATTAGCTCACTAGTATGCATAATTATAACATCTGTCACAATATTAAACCGCAAATGCAGTATATACGGTTTCATTCTCTAATATTGCGTCTCATCGCACTGCATTCAAACCGATATGGTTGAAACAAACGATGGATGAGAAAAAGCATAATAATAATAATAAAAAAAAAAACGCACCCCGGGGTTGCCAGTTAATAAATACAATCCTGATGTGACTTTTACAATCACCACTGCCCACTGTCAGAGATGATGCGATGGCTGATAATATTGACATTAATTTGTACGGGACTGGTCATTTCGTTTAACCGCAATACAGAGAGAAAATTGAGTTTACATTGCCATGTGGAATATACTGCCCTTAATTAGATTACTACTACTACTATACCACACCACATCACTGTGGCCAGAGCTGGGTTGTCCCTTTACAGTTTGGGAATGATGCGGGCGTGAAGAAGTCTGATTGAGCTCTGTGACATTCTACGGTCATAGAAGACCGGGTCCAACGGCGAAAAGTAGATTCGGAACCACTGCAAACATCCATGGCACCGCCGGAAAAAATTGTGGTTCAGAACGTCAGAGGGCTGGTACTCGGCCATCAGGCCTTCACTTAATTAGATTGCGCCTTAGGATGCATCTTGTAGTTCAACATATGCCATGGTGGCTTTGCGATTTTTGCTAACATTCTTTACTGTTGATCATTTCTATTCTATGGTGTTGGCTCGAAGGGAGAAAAAGGTCCACTATCCTACAACGATTTTCAAAAGAAATGGTGCATTTTTTTTAAGCTGTAAATCGCCTGATGGCTGAGTGGCTAGAGCGCTCTGTATCACGAACATAAGAATACATTGGAATACTGTGCAAGCATTAGAATAGGTTGAAATACTGTGCAAGCATTAGAATACGTTGGAATACTGTAAAAATACTAGAATTTGGAATGCTAGAATGCATTAATGCACTGGAATATTGGAATACTGTGAACACTTTAGAATTCGTTTGAATACTGTTCAAACATTAGAAATTGTTTGAATACTGTGCAAACGTTGGAATACAGTAAAAATATTAGAATACGTTGGAATATTGTAAAAATATTAAAATACGTTGGAATACTGTACAAGCATTAGAATACGTTTGAATACTGTACATTCTATTAAAAAATTGTGAACAAGAGCAGTAAAAGTTCTAAAAAAAAAAAAAAAAACATTTTTTTCTAATTTTCTTTTTAGCAGGTTACGGTAAAAGCGAGAAGTTACGAGTAAAAATTAAATTTTTACTCAGCGAAAAGAGAGACAAGTGTATTTTACATAGACGATAAAATGGTATTGGGCACGATATTTATAAAAAAAAAAAAATGTGATTCTTTTAATTAAATAATGTGTAGCAGAATGTAAAAAATAAATCAATAATATTAGGTAAAAATAAAGTATTGTTCTATGGAGAAGTGAAAAAATGTTACAACCTTTGATAAAGGACTATAACGTTGAAAAATGTAAATTACTAGAGTGAAAATATTTATAAATTGAAAATTGCTCCAAAAAAAGCACGCTTTCAAAGCTTTTCTTTTTTATGACACGTAAATGTAAATGACTAATCCCTGAACAGATTCCGCGTAAGCGAGGTCGCGTATTTACATTGATTCAGCGATGCGTCCGTTACTTGAATAAACAGGTGCTGCGAAGGTCGAAGAAGTAGCAGCAGGAGGGCTGATGTAACTCGACACTCCTGTGCCACCAGATTTTCGAAAGAATATAGATTTTCTATGCCAAATTATAACTGATTGACAAATAGTAAAAGTAGGCAACAGAAAGAAAAAAATCAAGGAATTTTTATTAGACAGCAAAATCTAATTTATCAGTTCCTCCGTAAACAGCATTCATGATGGTTCTGTTTGTCTCTCTACGGTCATGTTGTGCACACGAGGGCTAAACAGACCGGGACCTGCAGTTTAAAAGGGATTCCGAACCACTACTAATATTACACCAAAACACATCACTGTGCCTTGAGTTGAGTTGCTTTACAGTTTGGGAATGATGTGGGTGAGAAGAAGTCTGATTGGGCTCTGTGACGCTGTACGGTCCTAAAAAGACCGGAACCTATGACAACTTAAAGTGGAGTCCGAACCACTCACAAACATCCATGTCACCCCAGGATTCGAACTCGATATCTGTAGTATCGAGAGCCAGATAACAAACCACTCGGCCATCAGGCCCCGAATCCGAACCACTCACAAACATCTATGTCACCGCCAGGATTCGTACCTGAAGCCTGCGATACCAAAGGGTGGAGCTCTAGCCAATCGGCCATCAGGCCGCCATTCATGATGGAGATGGGCGAATTGCAGTCTCGGAAAGTCTAGAGCAGGGGTCTCCAAACTACGGCCCGCCTGTGTCATCCATCCGGACCGCGACAGCGAATAGCTTACAAGTTGCTGTAATAAGTTGGATAAAAAAAAAAAAAAAACGCAGAATGATAATAACTTGGTTTTATTGACTTGCTAGGTAAATCTTAATGACAAGCATAATACGCAGAAAATTTAACTTAAACGTAACAAATTAATTAAAGTGAATCCCACTAACACTATGAACTAGTGAACATCCCGCGGTTACCCTCGGTAGTTATGTTGGGTAGTTATGTATCGTATATGTGTGTATATCGATGTTTGGAATGTATATATCATGAATGAAACATATGATTTTAATCCAGAAAATCCCTCAGGAACGGAAAAGCTAAATTAACGCGAATGAAACCGCGGGGTATCCACTTGTAAAAATACTAATGAGATTTATGTAATTATATAGATAATTCCAGAAAAATTAAAACGGTTTTGGCCCTTGGTACTTACTGGAGTAAACAGTATGGCCCTTAGGCTAGAGGATAACTGCATAAAATTTGATTTAGCCTAAGAAAGTTGGATTAACACTTCCGCTGCAGGTCAAGTGAGGATGTGTTGATAGTCCCACAAATTCCATAAAACCTAGAAATTTCTATGAATTTTTCATCGCTGGCATAAATAGCATCCCACGGGTATGCGTCCGAAAGCTGGATGGACTATTGGTGCGAGACACGTTGTCTAAGTTGCCATAGAGTCTCCTCGTTCCTGAAAGCAGTTACTGCAACGGCTCAAAGAGAATTCGAACTGCATTTTACTACTAGATCATGAGTCAGACTTTGTGTACTAATAACAGGATTGTCAATGAAGAAAAATAAGTCAATTTATACACATAATTTATACATTTTTTGAAAAATTTTACTGTCCAAGGTCTGACAGTACGAGATATCCGTTCCATATGGAAGGGAAGGAAATTGAATATTTATTTTTAATAAGGCAACTGTTATTGACAATTACAATTGTAATTTCAAACTGTTGTGTTGCCAAAAATGGCATATATATATATATATATATAAGCCTTTTGTAACACAATGTTGAATACTATATATATATATAGTAAATATAGTATTCAACATAATGTATATTTATAAATTTTGCATTGTTATTCTACGTGCAAAAGAAAACTAGTAGAATATCTATACCGCCAACTTTTGCGACAGTATATTCCTTAATAAATATATACAATTATACAAAATCTATCTTTTTTTATCTATCTAATCTGTCTATCTATCTTTTTTTATCTATCTAATCTGTCTATCTATCTTTTTTTTATCTATCTATCTAATCTGTCTGTCTATCTATCTTTTTTTTTTTATCTATCTAATTTTTCGATTATAAAGTTTTTTATTGTTTTTCATTTTTAAAATAAATTATCAACGTTTCATTGTTTTAAATAATAAATATGATTTACTTTTAATCGCGATGAGTTTATTTGATGTGCTTTTTCTAAAAATGTTACAAACATGTGAAAAACATTAAAAAAAAAAAAAAAAAATGCTTCAAAAATCTACATGAAACCAAGGCTCTCAAACCATGGTCAATTGGCCGAAGCCGGATGTCAAACGTAATGAATCCGACTTATCGCACTGAAATAAAAAACAAAAATGAATAAAAGATTTTCAAATTGTAAATAAAATAACTAACAAACCGCTAACAAAATAACTAATTGTAAATAAAAACAGATTGACAAAACATTTCGATTTTAAGTTCCAATTATTTTGGATTTTTTATTTTGTATCTAGATGTACAGGATGTACGCTGATTTTAAATAACACCTGTGCTTTTCAAATAAAAGAAACTTTTGTTGCTAATATACTTTTTTTTTTTTTTTCACTTTCTTTCCTTTCGTTTTTATTGCCATAATTTCATCCACCTTAAAATCGATTCCACATTTCTGAGGTAAAGTTGTATCGTTTCCTGTTTTAATCTTTAAAACAGGGAACTTTAAACTTTTTTTAAATCAAACGAATACTGAATTGATGATATAAAATTTGAATACCATCTTCACTTAAAATTTTGGAATATTCCAAAAATAATCTCAGTTTCGCTGTATTTCTGCAGCTGTGAAAAGGATTATTCTTTAAAAACTGAAGATAGCTAATTGCCATTATAATTCAAGATATTTTTATATGAATATTCATTATCCAATAATAAAAATTTTTACAAATTTAATTTAGTAGGAAGTTACTACTTTTATAACATTCCTTCATTGTTTTTTTAAATGATTGTAGGTTGTATTTTTAATGGAAAAAAAGGGAAAAATTTACTTAAGTTCTAATTTTTACGATATCTTAAGTTATCTGGCAATATCTTATACAAAAAAAATAATAATAATAATAAATAAATAAAATAAAAAAAAAAAGAGACAATACGTAGTAACT